>JAMKCH010033728.1:0-15502 GCA_023653785.1 Ophioderma brevispina
TTTTTCAAGAGAAGCGAACGGATGAATTGAAACCGTTCCGCATATGACGCACATACTCAAGTTTAAATTTTGATGGTTTTCAAAAGTTCCACTTACAGACAAATTCCCAAAAATCGCTTTTATTAGGAAAGGGCTAATCCAAGGAAAAACTGCCATTTTGTGGGGTCAAACACTTTTCTCACGGTTTTATGTCCCTGGAACCCTTACTCTTTCAAATAGCTTGGGGGACACCAGAATTTTTTGCCCAAATCCAAGATGGCGGCCAAAAATTCAAAAGGGACGCCAAAATTTACCGAATTAGCTTCAAAGTATGTGGGAACATTTTAATTTCCAGTTTGTTCCAGTGGTTCTCCACCCTTAAACCTATACACTTAGGATGTCGCTCAAAAGCACCACCTATGATGTGGTCTCAAACCAAGATGGCGGCCAAAATCCAAAATGAGGGCAAAAATTACTCAATTAGAACTATACAATGCTTCTTATATTTCCATTTTAAACCTTTTCTTGCTGGATATATTATTCTGAACCATAATTCTGTGTGTTGATCGTACGGGACACCTAAAGATATAGTCTCAAATCCAAGATGGCCACCAAATGGCCACCAAAATTGCCTTAATTATGGGTATAGTGTGCTGGAAAAGCTTTCAATTGAAGATTTTCAGTAGTGCCATCATTCTAAACTTATATCCTTCAAATTCAGCCAGGAACACCACACACAATTGGTTCTCAATCCCAAGGATGGCGGATCTTAAATCCAAAATGGCCGCAAAAAGCTACCTTAATTAGGTATCTAGTACACTTGAATGGCACTTCAAGTGGTTCTCACTCTACGACATTTTTTGACCCCCCCCCCCCCCCGAAATTCGAAATATTAAAACGGAAGGAGTAACAAAATGCTGAGTTATTCCGAAGTCAGTGAGATCAAAATGGTCATGAGCTAGCTCCCTGACCTCCTTGAAGGTGCTATTCCTTGCTTTTGCTAAAATGACCGGAATAAGGATGAAACTTACAATAAATAAACGCCTAAAAACGTTGAAAAATACATATATCTCAAAAGTGAGTAAAGCATAAAGCATGATATATGACACAAGGAATCATGCCTGTGGCAGAAGATAGAGTCCTCCGGGCTCACCAGTCCGGAAACATGGTGAACAATAGGAAAATTGATTAAGTGACTCTTCACGCCAGAGCACCTCCTAGTTTCAAGCTTTATTCCGTGTAATGGAGGCCGGATACCTGCGAATATGAGTATTTTCACTCCCTTACACTCCAGATGTTGCAGAACACTTGACGTGTTTGGATGTGTTTCAAAATGCATTCTAGAGGTTTAAAATAACACTTGCAGATTGTTCTATTGTAATAATGGTGAAACACTGCAGAAATTTTTAGGTTTTCGGGAATTCTGCATTCTGTAGTTATGAAAACAATAGACTAGTTGGGCAGTTCATGTTGGTGCGGTTTTGCAAAGAGGTCTATATAATAGAGGAGGCAAAACGTACGTAATCTTAGAAATTCACCGTCTCGAATGTTTGCCGACCACAAAGAAAACTTTAGAGTACCAACAATAGACAGCAATGGCGCCTCCGCTTCTATCACATACTGTGGGTGCCGCTTTTTATATACACTAATCGGTATAGTGATACAAATTAATGTATGGTGAGAGGTGCAGGTGTAAATAGTGTACCTGGATCATTGTGCTCAGATACTCTTTTTTCATAATGCAATGAGCGCCTTAGGGAAAGATGTATCTTGGGCGGTTGTATTTAAATCAAGACGACTGATGTGTCATTTCATTGTTTGTGTGGCCATGGGTTTGGACAAATTTAACCACCCAATAGCAACCCCAACATCCAACAAATGATATTTTGGCGGATTGTTTTATCGAATTGACATTATGTGTGTATACAAGTCACCCAAAAAAATGATAATATTCGTTGCATATTCCAAAATGTCAGCGCCCAGCACGGACGAATGGTTTTGAATGCGTTTCACCCCCTTGGTTTTTGTGGATGTGAATGATCAAATTACACACAAAACATTCCTTGAGTTTAAAGACGCGGAGAGTACCGCCAGAACTTGTCTCTATCAAAAATACTTCAGAGATTGTTAGTAATTTTGAGACAGGTATATACGCGGCCTGACTTGGATGTCAAAAAATCCACTGCACAAACTTTTCAAGCCAAAAAAAAGTATCGGCTTATGTCCTCACAACTAAAATATACTCGACAGAAAAAGTATGTACTCCATTTCCATTATTCGGGATGAGGTGCGCCTACTTCCACCTCCTGACTAAGTCAGACACTGTTGTAAGTTGCTGAAAATAATACTGACGGATATCAAGGTTTGTAGTGCTATATACTTTTCACGTAAAGCGGATCAAAGAGAAAACAAATGTTTAGCGTCCCCCCTTGGTTGTTAGAAGTTTCCAACCATTCCAAGTGTAATAAAAGTTTTAGCCTTATCTCGTCTATCTAGGTTCGTAATTCTCCTAGGAGAAATTCCGCCAATGAGAAGACATCTTTTGGATGAACCTTTCTCCTAGAAGAAAATAGTTCCCTTAGGAGAAAATTCCAACCAATGTCAGCGTTTTTAGTCCCCGAATTTCTCGTAGGAGAAAATTTATTTCTCCTAGAGATAGAAATTCCCGCAAATGAGAGCACCCTCCTAAAGAATTAATTTCACCTAGGAGAATTCCGCCAATGACAGGCGATCTTTGGCTGAATTTCTCCCAGGTGAAATTAGTCATTTCCCTAGGAGGAAATTCAAGGATTACAGCGCTTCCCTAAGGCTCGGGTTCACACAGGAGTATAATATTCGGGTATTTTTGTTTTGTTTTTGTTAACGGTGCACGTTTTGCAGGGCACGCGAATAGTTTAAAGCGAACGTTAGGGATTTCCTAATACCGGTGTGAAAGCAGATATAGTCCGGTGGGAGCCATTAGTCGGGGCTCCATAGACGATACGGAATAAAAGCGTGAAACTAAAGTTGCGTAAAGAGTCAACTGAATCGATTGCCCTATGTTTACCATTGTAGCCGGAATATGAGACGGACAATGATTACTTCTAACACCGGGTCCATAAAGAGGGCATATTCGAAATAGTTTATAGTATAGAGGGAATAGACACAATGTCGATTTTTGTGCAGCGTATACCGTCCTGTTTGATGTGGTAGCTGGTGTTCATGTTCAGGTTCTGAATTTCCCTATAAACAATTTATTGAGTGTCTATTCTATAATTAACTTAAAAATTAAAAACAATAGGATTTCTTTGTCTTAAGTTATCCATTTCATCGGCGCCAAAAGAACGAGTAACACGCGCGTGCTACCTTTGCGACTAGTCATGCCCGCATTTAGCGTATAGGAACACCGAATAGCGATAACGAATACCGTATACCATACCCTTATATCTATGTGAACCAGCCGGATAGATTAAGTTCTAAAAGATTAAATCTTTGGCTGGTGAATTCACCCTGGGAGAAATTAAAGAGGCACTGCCATGAAAGATTTCAAAAATAGTGTGCCCTCAATTTTCAAAATGATAGTTTGGATGATTGTAAAGCTAGTATATACATAGCCCTCACATGAAATGCTAAGACAAATCAAACGCCCTTATGAGTAAAACAAAACGATTTTATAATACAAATGACTCCGGTACATTTACGGCAGCAGACGACGTAAATGACTGTAATACAAGAAACACAACGCGTCGGAGTTGATTCCTACGACATGCCACCCTTGTTTGACCGCGTCTGTTGACTTTAATATAATGAGTACGAGTTCTATGATATTCAGTAATAGATACATTTGTGATTTAAAATTACAAGCGAACTTAAAGTTAGCCTACAAATACATGCATGTCTCCCTATCTGTTTTTTTTTTTTTTTTTGGTTGTATGCTAGTTTTATTGTGTAAAATATATCGCTATTTCCCCAGGAGAAAAAGAAGCGCCTCACGTGACTGAAATATTTATAGGAGTAATTCAATTACTAATAGTCAGGAGTAATTGTGGTCGCGGGATGGAACTGGAGTACAGATTTTTTCTATCGAATTGATTTTAGTTTATAAGGACCTAAACCAATACATATGGGATGGTGTGCAAAGTTCGCGCCAATTGGCATTTTCTAGAAATCCAATATGGCCGCCACCACTCTCAAATTCATTTCAAATGGCCATAATTGCATATTTATATCCAGGTTATAAAACGCGCGAAATCTACTGGAAGGGTTCTTATGCGATTGATTGAAACATAACCATCAAATCCAATATGGCCACCTCGTAGTACAATATGGACCTAATCATTCAATTTTCTTTTTCTTATCGTGTCCAAAACACTGTGGTTCTCAAATAGTTCCAGCCCGAGATGGGTAAAACGTCGGACTGCTTCACTGACTGCCGAAGTCCTTGTTTGTGCATTTTTGCTCCAGCAATGGGTAGACCAGGAGATGTTCCATTGTCTGTGGTTCTGTTCCACCAGCTACAGGTGATGTCCATGATATGCTTCCAGATAGCCCACCTCTGCAAGGAACATATAGATCGGCAATTCTGGTTCTCAATCTGTTGGGGCGACATCGTCATTCAGCCCATGGGAGTCAGCTCCAGGTGGGAGATGCTCACCCGGTTCAATACCAACAGATGTGTTACTTAGTTAGCAAGTCTTTCTTTCCACAAGGCGAATCTATTGACATCTTAGAGACTGTTCGAGGTTGGACTTTGCTTAAGAACTCTCTCTGGATGTAGTTAGGCGGTTGGCCAGCTCAGCAGGTATCTGTCTAGCATTATGGTTGCTTCACATTATGATTACTTGGCAAGCTACGCTTGGCATGCTCGCTTACGCTAAGACGGATTGTCTGGTGGAGCAATTCTAGGATGTATAAGTTTTTCCGTTGGTGTTGGAGGCATCCTGTGATATAAGCCGACAGGAGGCATTAACGCTGAATCACGGTGGTAGATGGGAAGCACACACCTATGTCTTTGATGGATTTGCAAGTAGGTGGTTTTCTTCATAAAAGGCGTGAGTTCATCCAAGCTTTGGGAGGTCTCTCTTCACCAACTGTAAATCGGCATTCTTGGCGCTTAATTCCAAGATCGTCTGCATAATTATATAAAACGACAGGTTACTGCACTCCTAGGTTGGTCGTTGGTTTTGATGTTGAACAGGAGAGGTTGCAAGCACACTCCCTTGTGTAGACCATTCTTGAGCCTACGCCATCGGTGCTCTTTCTTTGCTCCTAAGCTGAACAAAGAACATCCATGTGGCCAGCAATCCTAGGATAAGATTCAGTCAATCGGATGTCCTGGTAATTTCCAGAATCTTATGGAGTAGGCCTGTGATTAACAGTGTCGCGGCCGGATAGGTCGAACGAACACAGCCTCCGGTGACCAGACCTTCTCGAAACCATCCCATAGACTGGTTCCATTTCTCAAAAAAGTGCTTCCTATAGCAAGACGAAGGCATTTTTGAGAAAAAGCAATTGCAACAGTGTTTCTATACGAACTTTATGTGATCCCAAATCTTCCGGTCCCCTGAGCTAATTTTTAGAGGAATGTGTTTTGGGCCTAAGTGCAAAATTCAAAATGGCCGCCATTTTTTTTAACGTGTGTTGTAAATAACTCAAGATTTAAGGTTTTGTAATACTTCATTCGTTGGTCTATACAAATGTTTTAAGGGTTGTTAAGGAATCCATTAGACAGTAGTTATAGGCATTAGGCAACCGTAACGTTAATTTGCATAAAAATTCAAAGGGGCGTGCAATTTTGACAATTGTACATAATTCAAGTTTACGGCTGTACTTCATATTGTGTATATACTATGTTTTCAGGGTCACGGAATTAAATTAGTCATTAGTTATGGTCATGCGCCAAGAGTTGGGGTATACAAAAGAGGGTGGCGTTACTTTTCACAAATATGTTTTTGTAAATGTTTTATTGTATCATAGAACCAAGTTAGGTATTCAGCTGATTATATTTCATTTAAGGGAATTTATCTAGCTTGTATGGTTAGAAAGATCAATTGTTGATATTTTTACTTTCTGAGTTGTCGTTCATTTTGAGTCAGTCGGGGTCAGAGAGGGTGGTGGGGGGTTTCTTTTTTGGGGGGGGGCCTACGGATGAGGTGACTACGAATGAGGCATGTGTAAAGTCTAGGGGATTTGTGAATCGGGCCTTGGCATTTTTTGTTTATTATATTTGAACCCATGGCATGATTAAGAGAAATAACAATCTCATTTGTTTTATTTGTTATTGATGTGCATTCATTTGACCTATCAACAGGTTTAAGCGATGATGTTAATTGAGGTAACAAATGAGACTGCCACAAAATTGTACTTTTTACATCAAAATTTCACTTTCCGCCCTTATAGACACTTGTCGGCACCCGGATATGCACATACATGTTGCTAGTTGTTTCCTTACACTTGTTTAGCTTTACAAAATATATAGTTTTATAGCTCATCTAAAAACAAATGATGACTTTACTCTCATTTAAGTGTGAAACGTGTAATATTTGGTAGTTTCAAGCATGTTGTGTGATGTGTAACACACTTTGCTCCCAACCATGGTGTATGAATCTTATAGCATTAAGTCATGTTGACAGTTAATGTGCATAAAAATTCAAAATGGCCGCCGTTTTAATTTTTGCCAATTATATTGTCATATATGGCATAATACCTTAACTGATGGTCTAGATGTGTTCTTGAGCCTGAAAACATATGTATAGACATAAGAATGAAGTCTTTACAAGCCTTACATCTTGAGTTATGTACAAAAAATGTAAAATGGCAAGGCCATTGTGAATTTATGCAAATTAGCCACACTTCCCTAAAAAGTAGCTTTGGGGACCGGAAGATTGGAATCAGCATCAAATTTCCGTATAGAAACAATGTTTCAATTGCTTTTACTCAAAAAATTGCCTCGACTAGTTGCCTTTTGAAAAAGGAACCACTGGTATGAGTTAGGTTGAGTACTTGGCTTGTTGTTTATTTTCCTGGCCGGAAACTGCTTGTTCTGGTATGAGGTGTTCGTCTGAGGTGCGATGCCATGAGCTGGAGACGTTCAAAGAGTTTATGTATGGCTGAGGAGTGATATGGTCTATAGCTCTCTTGGGTAGGATGCTCTTTCCCAGGCTATAGGAGTGCCATAACACGTGCTTTCCTCCAGGATTTGGGAACTGTGGGAATAAGGCAGCAATATTGTAGAGCTCAGAAGCAATTCTTTGGTACTGGGCCAAGATTTTTAGCTGCTCAGTTGAGATGTGTCAAGGCCTACTGTTTTCCTGGTTGAAGTTAGCAATACCGGATTGACAGAACTCATCAAATATTTGTGATAGAGGCATAATTCTTGACTCTATACCCAGTAGGGAATGCTTAGCACTTTGATGGTTAGCCAAATATGACCACCTTTAAGATCTTTAAAACCAAAAATTGTCATTACGTTCCTAATCATTTTGGCCGCCATTTTCAATTTAAGCATGTTGTCAAAACAAAATATCTTAGATACAAGTTTGTAACTGTTCAAAGCCATATACATCATACTTTAATGAGACTTTGATTTACACTTTTGATGCCATACCTAAATATATAATACAGTATGGTAATTTGTAGGGGTTTTAAATAAGTTAATTTAAAAAGGCAGCCATATTGGCCCCCATCTTTACATTTACATAATAACGGAAAACAGAAAATGTCATAAGGATGTCAAATACTTATCCTATACCTTAATTTAAATCTTTATAATAATAGTTGATATAAATACAGAAGTGGTCCAAAAAAAGTGTGTTTTTTGTTTCATATTGGTATTTTGTCTCTTCACAAAACATGTATAAACAAAAATGATAAAACCTTACTAATACAGAAAAAACCATTGGTTATGTAAGAGGAGCAAAAAACTATTTTGGTTGGATACAGAAGAATAAAGTAGTACTTAAGAACTATGGTTAACTGAGATCGTACTTTGCAAAAGTAAAACATATATATGTAGACAATATTACAGAAGAACATCTTTTATGTATCCAATTTCTCAAAAGCGCGTGTGACCTATAACATTTCTTTTTAAGATAGTCATAACTACAATATCTTGTTAGAACCTGGTGAAAACGGCGTTAAAATCAAAGCTCACATTAAAAATGGGGCCGTGTAAACAAAATAGTCAAACTTTACTTGCACACACGCAAGTCTATGAGGCAATCATCATGTTAACAGAATTGCGTGAACAGTAGGCCTATTCACGTAACAATACTGACAAAACATTCACGTTTGTGTGTTTAAGTTTGAAAATGAATGAGAGGATATCTCAACCGTAAAACTGAACTTGACATATCAATTTACATAACGTCGCCCACATCACATTACTGTCGTATTTTACAAAACACGGTTCCGAGAAAATCGCAATTCAAAATCTACCGCGACCTTTCATAATCTAAATACGCAAACGAAGCATAAAAGAAACATCTATACTTTACTGTTCTGACAGAAAACATTTTAAAGTCCAATATTAAACCATATCCAACTTAAACTACAATTATAATTTAACACCTATAAGTACCAGGGGTTTTCACTCCCGTTGTGCCAGGGGGGTTTCATGGGACCCCCCCCCCCCCCACGGAACCACTTTCCCGAGGGAGGATTTTTTTGTTTGCACGAATTTATACCACATGTTAAGGGTCATAAGACAACCCCAATCACAATAAAAATGAGATTTGTTATTTTGATGCAAAATAGGGGGCAAAACCTTGTTTTCAAAACACGCGAAAATTGGGCAAAGAAGACAGAAAATTCAAATGAGCCTTTGGCTTACATCAAACTTTTAAGAACTTATTTTATGTTGATATCTATTCTAAGAAACCCAATACTTATATTTAACACAAAACCAGCATTTTAGGGAATCCTGTATTTTTTACGGTGTTGCAAAATAACGTCATTTTCCCATAGATTTTGTACAGTAACGGTTTGGCAACGTACATGATGAAATTGTTTGTTTTCAGCACATAAGGTTATTAGTTTTAATGTTACTAATAAGTGTTTACTTCCATGTATGTGTGAACTTATCCGCAATAAAAAATTTGCTTTGGTTTCTGGTTTCCTACATGCTTATTTTTAAAAATAGTTTCAAATGACTTCCGTTAGTGCCCAAGGGGGGGGGGGTTCCCTGGGGCCCCCACTAATTATCTCATTACGCTTGGCCGATTTGTAATTATTTTGGGAATGAAAAGAAGCGCATTTAAAAGTCAGACAATTACAAAAAGTTCGGCGCAAAATCGCAGCGGTAAAGCGGCCAGCGCGGAAAAAATTTTGGGGGTCCCTAGAACCCCCCCCCCTGGTCACTTAATGTTATTTTAGCTACAAGTTATAAGTCCTTATGGTGAAAGTCACCGAAATAATGTATATTGCAAAATAGCGACTGACGGGCTATTAACAACCGTTGTTTTTTTTCAATGTGCGTAAAATAGATCAACTATTGAAAAGCTTGTTTACGAAATATCGATGGAAATACGTCAAATAGGGTCTGTATGTGAAATCCTTATTTTAAGGATCGGCAAAATAGAACGCTTAATCAAACACGTGTAAATGAAGTCGATTTAAAGACACTCATTAATTGCACTTCAGCGATATGATGATTTTCAGGAAAAATGACAAAATCTGTAATAATAAACTAATATTAGGTATCCTCACATTTTGAAACTTTGTGGATGGCAAGACAACTCGATTAACTAAGTAAGTAGAAATCTGGGAATTTCGCAAAACCAACCAAAAAATGTGAATTACGACAGTTGTGATGCGGGCGCACGATAATAATTAAGTTGATTTCAATTAGGGGGATTTTAAATTGAATGAGCTTGCATGTTTTTTTGTCAAGACTGATAAAACTCTGTAACATTTTCAATCAGGGGGCGCCGGGGCCCATAAGCGTCGTCGTTGTTTTTTTTGTGCCGTTCCCATAGGTTTAGCACGTACACGAAAACTTGACAAATCTTCTAAAGTCGAAAATATGTTTAATATCACTATTTTCCACTTAAACCGTTGGAGTTGAAGATCTACTCCAGTGTCAAGTATTTTTTGGTATAGAATAACGTACCAACGGGATCCATTTTGAACGAGGCTTGCTTGACCGCATGTTCAATCGCCAGGGTCATATCGCTATTTATAGCTGCAGACGGGGCTGCGGACCATTTACCCGTACCTATGCCCGGCCTATGCACCGCCGTGGAATATGATTCGTTGATTTGTATGTAGCAATCCTCTCATGTTCCGGTCTTTAAAAAAAGTTTTGAGATGAGAGGTTTGGCGCACATTATGCCCCACGACTAAAGCAAGGCGATTTAGATCGCCTCGCTACTACGGGAGTTCCCATTGGCCCACTCCTTGATCTATTTATTATAAACGCGCAACAGTGACTCACTTTCGGTCACTGTTCCGGCTTCGTCCAATGACCTTTCGGGGCAGTGTTGATTATGATGGAAGCTTGGCCGCACCGCGCTGTTTTCAACAATGTTTGTGTGACTGTAGCCCTCTGGCCCTCCTTGCTTGAGAAGGTCTAGCGCCCTCGACTTCTCCAAGGGGTTCTTCGCAGTAGTTTTTGAACGTGGCAGATGACTTTGGATCTTCTTGAGAAGTAGACGTGGCATTTAAATCTTTATAATAAAAGTTGAACAAAGTATATAATATTCTCAAAACACCACACTTACAGATCGGTGGCAGAATCCGTGGGTAACAAAATTCCGGTACCCCTGAGTGAAAAGATGTTTTCTTTCTGCCGGTTTATCATCACAAGGACAATGTAATTTCAGCGCCTTGAAGTTTACTTTCTGCTTCATGAACGAGTTACTTCTGTGTGGTTGACTTCCGGACAAAATGACGTGAGCGCAAAACCTATGTCATCTTGTCCGCCGCCGTAAGCACACTTCAACAAGAGCGGGCGGACCCGCCTGGCCAGTATGGACTGTGAATGTTAATTCTCCGATTTGAATGCTCGAACTTTGGAAAATGCATAACGTTTTGAAAATGAACAGACGTAGAGAACGTTTATCTATCCCTGTGATAATTGGCAGGTCTCGTCAGATTGATTCAACGATAATTGTTTTCTGATTTCACGCGTTAATTTTGCGTGTTTTCATTTTTTCACGGAACACAGAACTTGTGAATTGAATTAATCTTGTGATTTTGACGGGACTTAGTGATGGGCTTTTGAAACAGGATGCTGAGGCCAAACTTTGCTTGATATCCACGGTTTGTATGACACTGAAGGGATTAAAGTGAGCTAACTTTGTGACAATGATATGAATTTCTCCATGCCCGCCCAGAAGTCGTTAATCTACTTTAGAAAATCTAATGGCGCTCGTTCTGCCGTGACGCCCCCCAGACCTGTGGGCTCTTCATTTTTGTTCTGTGGATCGTCAACTTGATACCTGTGGTGAATTTTCCGGTGACGATAGGGGGAACGTAACAAAAACCGATTCCTGTGGGGCATGGAGAATTTATCACTTAGGGTCTCAATTTGGAAACTGCGTGATGTGTGTTGCATAAAAATGTAAACTCAAAATTTCAATGCAAAATAATAAGCTGCTGATTTTTGAAGCGGAACTAGCTGCAAGGACATTATAGCATAGCAGTTTAAATTGAGAAAAAAGTAACATTATTAAGCCTCTATTTTAATGTCAGCGTAAACCGTCTGGTTAATTTCTACTTATCAGTTAAATCAGAATCAGTATGTCAAAGTGTATGATGTAAGGTTTTTTGAACTGTTGTCAATATATTTGTCATTTTAGCTGTACACAAAGATGTACACGCGTGCAGCGCTTTTGGGAACTTTTGTTGTTACTGAGCTGGTGCCTAATATGTTGTATTTTGGTCGCGATAAGCTTGTCTAAAATTGTGATGAATCTAGTATTTTTTTACTGGAAATGTCAGTACTAGTGAAACTATGGTATTTTTGAGATATATGAAGATACTGAGCTGCCCGAATGTAGTCGTGGAGTATTTTTGTCACGTCCAGTCTTACGTTTAAATGTTCCCCCGCCCCTTTCTCGTACAGATCTCGCTGAGGGTTTCAAGTCACACGTGTTCACGTACATTTTGTAGAAAATCAGGACTTTCCCAATCTCTGCGCTCACGTACCGAGTATTGTCTTTTCTCACTGTAACGCATAGTCAAATTTGCTGCCACGGAAATGTCTTGAAATCATCTGTACGAAGCCGCAAAGGTGTGGTGCCCCCAATGAATCAGTCTTCTGTGTAAGTTGGCATTTGTACGAGCGACAACAACTAAGGTAACTCACAAGTGTCACACTTTTGGTATTGTCCCCACCTTTTTGAAAGAGGCAATGTATTTCGACTTGTGAGAATGTCATTCATTTTAACAGTCCACATTTGCCACGTTCCATTTTCTGTGTAAATCGAGTTTTCAAATTCGAGGAAATCGTTTCGTGGCCCCTGCGCAGCTGTCAAATCAAAAGCGAACCAGGACGTGGTTTGGTGATTTTTTGCAAATTTTATAGAGCTTTCCCCGTTTTTTTTTTTTCCTTTATATTTGAAACTTTTCACAAATTAGAGGTGGTTATTATTCACTTGGTCAAATGTTCAAACTTTCCCACCTTTTTTGGGTCCAAATCATTCCACTCTAGCTGTACTGGTATTTGACACGATTCCGTGTCGTGCGCTGCATGGTAGTGGGCTAACCATTGTGAATCAGGTTCAGCAACTGCACATAGTGTCTGCTGTCGGCAAAACACAAAGACATGAGAGACAGCCCCTCGTACCAAATGTACGCACGTTTTGTACACTGGCTTCACACATGTAACCGTCGAAAATTCCCAGGTGTTCTTTAGTGCAAGTTGAAATGAATGTTTTTCAGAATTTTTGTGATTTTTTATACTAGACTAAACATTAACATTTTTGCAGATTTTGATTTCTTGATTACACTTTTAATGTGGTAATCTAATAATTGTGAAATTAATAGGGTATGAAGATATAAAGTTAGGACCTAATTAATGTTCATTGAACAAAAAAAATGTGAATGATTTTGCAGTCTCTTTCAATTGAGTGTTTTTGAGTTTTCCAATTGATACTGAAATTCGAATTTTAACAAATTTTCAACTTGCTGGTGCAGCTGGATAGGGCCTCTGTCTTGCCTGGTGGTTTGACTGGGGTCCCTGTTGTTTCATTCACTGTATCTAGAGGCAGCGGATCAGCCTCCATTGAAGGTTGAGCACAATCTTATGCACTTGTCAAGTTCAATCCCGGCCCTGGGGGTACCGGGACATAGCGGGGTATATGCCGGGACATAGCCGGGCATGTACAAAAAGTATTGCCCCGCAAGCCGGGATGTTAGCCGGGACTTGGCCGGGAATGTACATTAGCTTGTCCCGCCCTGCCGGGACAATCATTGATGATAGCTGGGACTTAAGCCGGGAGGTACATAAAATTTTCCCGGCTCCGCCGGGACATAAACAGGGACTTTAACGCATTTGTCACACCATATAAAACCAGGCTATCAGTGAGCAGTATCGCCCGTCAAATCTGTAGTATATCACATATTTTATATAGCTACCATTGCAGTCCGATCGCTTCCATGTCGTGAAAGGCAAGCTATACAAGTAGCATACACGCACGTGTGGTGAAATTTCGGCTCGGTTCTAACACTCCGGCGATCCAAAATTTAGTGTGATTTTATATAGCTAGACCTGGTGTCGCATAGCCGGGACCGAGCCCGATTGTCAAGGTTTTAAAGCAGTCCCCGCCCCCATTGCCCGAGAATATACGGGGATTGTCACACCAAAGCCCGGCTAGTAGGGGCCGGTGACATAGCGGGGGATGTACAAAAAATGTAAGCCCGGCTACCCGGGATTTCGTGGCTACTTTAGCGGGACAAAGGCGGGGGTGTCACAACAGCAAAATGTACATTCCCGGCTAAGTCCCCGCTAGTCCCGGGACCCCCAGGGCCGGGATTGGAATTGACAAGTGCATTACCTTAACCAGTTGGATTGGGATCAGCCTGGAGCAGTTGTACTTCGAACCTTTTTTTAGATTTCATGATGCAAAAAAACATTTTATTCATACCAAACATGATGGGGGGTGGTGGGGTTGGGTTACGTGACGGTAGCCCCCTGAGCCCTCTGGCCTCCGTGTTTGAGAAGGTCTAGCGCCCTCACTTTCTCCAAGTGGGGGTTCTCTTCGCAGTAGTAAACTTAGCAGATGAGCGGGGATCTGCTTGAGAGGAGACGTGGCATTACAAGCCTTATCATAAAGTTGAACAAGTTTATAAGTCTCTACCGTTTGAGTTATTTCCTTCCCCATGTGACGTTAGGGAAACAAACACCCAAACGTTACATCTGCATGGTTTGGGACGAGATATAAAGAAATATTGCAGCCGTTTTATTTTTAATGTTTAAGAGAACTTGAAATAATTTGAAATGCTTAATTCTAACCATTTAATTTTTTTTAAGGAGATTTTTTTTTTTTTTTTTTTTAATGCCTTAATTCTTACCTTTGTGGTTATTATATATAGGTTTGCCCAGTTAATTTTTTTCGCACTTGTGTAATTGATTTTAATAAAACAGACAATTGGATTTCGTCCTAAAATGTGAATCGCGAGAAACACAAACCGACTTAACTTTTCAGTAACTGATGTTCGTTTTTGTTTCGTTGTATTCAACTGTGTGTCTTTGATATCGTCAAATCCGTTTACAAATTCGTCCCGCGTGGCGATAACTATTGAATAGAAAAAGCAATTTAGTCTTTTATAATTGATTTTAAGAATCTTTAGGCTACTATACCGTGTTACACAGAGGAAATACGTTCATAAATTACATGAAGTGGCGCACCCCTACAAGTAGAAAAATCTAGTGGTAATCAATGGAGTACTTTTTCCTGAGAAGAATTCCACTTGTTCTCACTTTTACAAGTTGTTCGTTTTCCAGGAATCAGTCTAACTTACCAACGTCTGCTGACATAAAGCTGATAACCATCCCAATTCACAGTCCTTGTAACCGCTACCTTGGTTCCCTGAGGCTGGTCTCTCACCACTTCACAACTGAGTCCATAAAGCGAAGCCCGAGGCGCAGAGTACCAGCGTAGTACCGCAGGAAGGGCGGCTGAGAATCCCCAATTTAAGACGACACCATTTGGTTTTTAACACGTAAAAGCGAAATCTTGACGAAAAATTCGGAGTTTAATATCTCAAAATCCTTAGAGGTGAACATTATTCTGATGGGGATTTATAGCGTCAATATTTTTTGCAGAGTGAGGGTATAATTTAGAAGAGAGCATATTATTTTAGTTATGTGTGTATCTTTGAGTAGGGATCCTGGGTGGCGATGTGTTGAGGGGGTGTGGCTTGTAAGCTTTCCAAACTGCTCAGAAATTCAAAACAGCAACATGCATGCAAGCTATTGTAAATGTTGAAAAAGAATACTAAACTGGTAGGGAAATTGTAGATGGCTGGGGCAAGGACCAGATGGTTTGTAAAATATCCCACAGTGCATTGCCAATGTGCCTATGTTCCATGTTTTAGAACT
>JAMKCH010033729.1:0-21568 GCA_023653785.1 Ophioderma brevispina
CTCGGGGAATCTGAGGCCCATTAATGTACAGTACGTGACGCTTAGGATGGTTAATTGATCCTGATGGAGAGATATTTTTACTTTGATTCTCTTCTCTCTCTTTGTAAAAGATGTTTTGCTGTAATATTCTTGCTAGATAGTTTCCCGATCACCAAATGGAAGTCATTAAAGATAGTGAGGAAATTGATTTTTAAAACAACCAAATTTACACAAAGTTAACGCACTATAGTAATTCCCAAAGCTACGTATTTTGATAATGTTATCTATTTTTTGATAATGTTATATCTATTGAATCATTTAGTCTCGGGATAACGTTGGACAATTATGTGTCTCTTGTTAAATTTAGACAGTCAAGTACGCGTAATAATTCAATAGATCCTACTTTTAACGAAAAAAACAACACGCAAATAGATACGTTGTCCAAGTCCAGCCTGTCTCTCTTTCTAGACGCAGAAATCAGTCTGGGAGTAAACGTAAATAAGCTTGAATAACATTAGGTTCCATTTGATCGCCAAAGTTAATAATCAGAGATAGAGAAATTGAAAAGAGGCGGGAGGAAATATAGAGAGCCAAAAAAAAGGATATGGCATAAGAAATGGTATATAACGGTAAACAGAGATTGAATTATGAAGAATGTCATAAAGAAGAGAAAAAGGCAAAAATTCGATCCGCAAGTTTTATTACAAACAGATCTATATGGCATGTTTATACTACAACATAATGGTTACTTCAGCAAAATGAAATCAGATAAATCTCAAACTTTGGAACTTTGAGCCCCTTAGGTGACTATCTTTGGTTCTACGTGACTATTTGAATTACTACACAAAAAAAGTATATTCGAAATTTTTTTTGAGTCAAACCGTTCAGGTATTTGACACAAATGTCTATCATTTGATGCAAGTGTTTAGAAATGTGACATGGTTTACCCCTTAAAACACTTCTTTCACCACATTTCTAAATTTTTTTTCAGGAGGAGGGATGGGGAAAGGGAGGTGAAGGAGGAGGAGAAGGAGTAGAGAAGAAAGAGGCGGAGCAAAATGAGGGAAAGGAGTGTATTGAGAAGGAAGGAGAAGGGAGAAAGAATGGAAGATCAAGAAAATAGTAGGAGTGGAGGGGGAGGAGGTAAACGAAAGATACTATAATACCAGTTATGAAAAATATTTAATTAAATCTCGTCTACCGAAGGGATGGTTTTCTTTGCGCCCCTACCAAAAAAAACCCTTTTATAGTGGCAAATGATTTTTTAAAGGGCCACGTCGATCACTAATAGCTTCGTCCCCAGAATCCCAGGTTTTACCGGAAGTGGTCTCAAAATTTGGGATCAGAGAAAGCTACTATTTTTCTAATATACCCTGTGAAATATTGGGCTACAGGATGTTTGGTTGAATGTTATGTGAGCAAAATGTGCCTCATTTTGGTCGACTAATATTAAGTTTACACAGTACCCTATGAGGTTTACAAAATCAAGGCATAGCCTATCACATTAAACGGGTTGAAAATATCGGCGCGAAGTGGTACAGATCTGATTTTGGGGTAAAAAAAATTCTATCATGGAAAAAACTTTATATACTTCATTCGGTCAATTACTCCTTAATGTAAATGTCAATTGACGTTTTTCGCTCCTTTTTATGCAAAAACAAACACTGCACTCGTTTAAAGGTAGGGTAAAGGCCAGGCAGCGACGGGTAAAATCTTAGGGGGGCAACAAAAAAATACACGATTAACTCATGTAGTTCGAATTTTAACCCAATTTAGTGACTTAAACGGCCCTGTTTTTTTTTCTTGAATTTTGAAACTCTTAGGGGGAAGCCGCCCTACCACCCCGGTCCCGACCCTGCCAGACGTGATCCCCAAATGATGGCATCACAATTACCCCGAGCAAAGCCAGCAGTGCTATGGTAATGTTTTGAGTCAGTACAAATTGTAAAAATCATTTCAACCCTATATCGAGTATTTTTCAACTTGCTCGTACATACTTTGTACAAGTATTCAAATGTCACAACCTAGACAAGTAATTTCCGACGTGAAAGCATACCCTATTATAGTTTAGAGAATTTTGAGACCCTAAACAATCTACGCAAGTACATCACGTGATCTAAAAAACCAACCCCACATGGGCGTTTATGATATTAACCGTTGGAAACAGTGGCCCTAACGGGTTTAACAATCTTATTTTATTGACCTACATCCAACATTCAGGTATTGGAACTTTTAAAAGATCTTAAAATAAATCGTCTAGACAAAGCAAACATGTTTACTTGGACGCATAACCCCCGACCGCGCGCAATGAAGTGGCTGCCAAGCTGTATGAACTAAAAAGGGATCCGTCTGCTCATACAGTCCACGGTAAGGGTATTTAGCCGGCTTACTTTGTTGTCCGTGTGTAGACTTATGGACCATCTTTTTCACATTCATGCGGGGACACTTGAACCGATTATTATTAAAGAACAATAACAGATGTTTGAAATCTTAAAAGGCATTTTTATTCTGGGCAATAACAGCCAATTTTGGGAAAAAAATAAAAGATTTGAGGACCGTTCAGGCATTGATGCGTTTATTATTTGCCTTCGGGGGACCATTAGTAAAAATGACGTACGACTCCATACATTGGAAAAAACAACGATTATGTCACGTACGTTCGGTTTTTGACTCAGTAGGGAAAGTATTTGTGTTACTGTCTAGACATAATAAACCGTGTCTTTGGAAAAAATAAATAGCCACTTGGCAGAGGGCCAGATGTACAGACCTGATTTTAACATAGTCGGAGTTATATAATCGGGCGCCGAAGAGCAAACTGATACCTGTACCTGACACTTGGCCTGGTACTGACACGTGACACCAAACTTTCATCTCGTGCCGTTTAAACTACAATACGGCAAAAGCAGCAAGCATTCTGTTATCTCCGTTTCCAAGCGTACGATCAAGATGTGAGCATTACTGTAGTAAGGACTAGTTTCAATGCATTCGAAGGCGTAGTAAAGACACCTTTCGACCTAACCCCCTATAGATGATATCTATCGCTTTCTACCGAACCTGCTGATAGCTCAGTCGGTTAGAGCGTCGTGCATGTAATACGAGGCTCGCCGGTTCGATACGGCCAAGCGCAATGGGTTTTTGTTTTAAACATATCGTGCGATGGCCAATCTATAGAAAGATTAATAAATATATATATTCAATTGCAGTTTCAAGGTCATAGTGTGGTATTTTCAATGACGTACCTACAGCATCGGGGTAAGCTATTTTAAATGTTTTTCAACTGTTCAAAAATTCAAAATCAATGCAAAATTAATATCCTTGGATGCCATGAAACTATAGTAGCGTTCAGTACACGCAGAATTTGAAACATATAACCTTGCATGCAATAACGTGGGTTCCGAATGGACACCCTCAACTTGGTTTACATCCAGATTCAGGTGATGAAGTTCAGCTGTGCTTTTAATTGGTGTTTGTATTGATGTCCACACAAAGCTCCAGAAACTTCCCCTGCAAAAGTATCTCATACAAACATAATCCGTGAAAAAGAGGCGCCATGGTACAGAGCTATGCCCTCTGTAGCCATGCGCACCGTAACACTCTAATATCAAAACAGCCCTATTATAATTATTATACACCAAAACCCTTGCACTCCTGGAGGATGGATTTCACGAAGTCGGCGGTTCCGATATCTGTCCTCACACGAGCAGCTTCTAATGCCAAGATATGTAACACGATAAGGGTGATTCTGATGTTAGGTAATTGAGAAAAACAGAATGCACAGATTATTTTGTATTCTATTGTTCACCAAATAACACAATAATCGGTAACCAGTGCCTAACATTTATGTATTGAAGGAAAAGATACATTTTAAAGGATCCAACAGGTAGTATGTAAAAAGTAAAAAAAATCAGAATTTGCCATTGCCGACAGGAGGAACCCTATCTTTGCGATCTAAATGCCATAGAAACTGAATACCATTTCTTCTATGCGCCCCTATTATCATGGTTAAGAGGTAAGAGCCTCTTCTCTATACCATAGATGCCTTCTATATTTACTTTCAAAAATTACTGAAAAGTGAGAAAAAGGGATTCAACAAAGAGTTGCAAATTTATAATTTTAGCTCTTAAAAATCAGAAATGAAATTGATTATGTTCACCATCCTCTGTGGAGTAAAATAAACCGTTATTTTTGATTTATATGATTGGGCCCAACGGCCTATGTAAATAACTTTTGAAACGAATTCGTTGATCTGTCAGGTATAAACTCCTCAGTGAGTATGGCCAATGCCTTGAGCTGAAAAAACATTTTAGTAAAATAAAAAGTTGCTAAAAAGTCATTTAAAGGAGAAACACATATCTAGCCTTTTTTTTCTATTTGCACTACTTTCGTGTACACAAATAAATGGTTTACAGGATTATTTTATGTAGTATGATGAACGTTAAAGTTTGGTTCCCGACGATGCTGAAAAACAAGGAAAACCATATAGGAAGCTATTTCATTGCGGTCCATAAATCATGCATAATAGCTGTTTCTTGTAAGAGGACTGTCCATTACCCTCATACTTTGAGTTATTTATAACGGGTTATTGGAGATAGGGTTTAAACTAAATGTGTGTAGCACAATCGAAGCCACAATATCATAATCAAATTTATAAAAAACATAATCATTAAAAAATAAACATTCACACAAAAATCTAGGCCCATGGTGGAGGAGACCGAAGAAAGGCCAGAAGTGGATAATGAGAAATGGAACAAATACTCGTTTTAAAATACAAAAGAGATGGAGTAAAAGATTGGGAAATTTGTGAAATATAAACATGCGATATTTACACCACATCGTGTAAAGTACACGTTTAAGTGGAAAATGCTCAGATTCTAATATTTGTAATACCTGAAAGTAATTGACGATTCCAACCATTTTCGTTATAAAACTGTAGCTTTCATTAAAATATTTGCAACAACGTTTGGGAGGAAAGAAACTTTTAGCTACTTAGTAACATTTCGATTAGACATAGATGAAATTGTTATTTATGGTTACGACCTACAAGATAAAGAAAACGACTTTGTAAATGTGTTGATTATTTTGGCCCAACGCTAGTGTATAAAGCTTGCAAAATTATGTACAATCAGGCGAAAAAGTGTGGAACTGCTTTCCATATATTTACAAGTGGCTAAGAAAATTTAATGAAATACAAAAGCAGGTGGAAGAAAAATGAAGATTAACTTAAAAGATGAAGATTTGGATAAGCTATTTACTTACCTAACAGATTTTAGAACATAGCAATGGAATGATCATGGGAAAATACATTATTTGTTCCCTTAAAATGATCGGAAACCAGAGGTTTGCTATACCAAAAATTGTGAAATGAACTCGTAATATATAAGGGACTATAATATCTCTTTAAGCTGACGCTTTGTGTGAAAATGAAAAAAAAAAATAGAATCTTTTGGATATAGAAAATGTTGAATGGGTGGAAATTGTATTATGAGAATATAATATCTCTTTAACCGAGTGTGTGTGAAAAGGAAATTATGTAGTCAATGGATGTAAGAGTATTACAATCCCAAATATAGTTGTATATAAGTTGTGCAAATGAAATATGATAGTAAATGATGTAAGAGTAATCAATACCAACCATGTATAGCTTGTGTATATAAGATTATTCAGTCAAAAGAATTGATAAAAAGAGGTAGATGAAAAGTGATTATCACAAGAGAAAGAAAATGCGTTTTGCACTCTTTTGAGTTTTAAATAGGAAAAAAAAAAAAAAAAGAACGTGGACCCTCATTAAAAAGTGACCTTACCCCATTATGCAAACAAGAAGAATAATGGAGACGGGACACGAGGACACTTCTAAACACACCAAGACACGCTCCAAATTGATCATTTCCTGCATGAGAGATATGTTTTACTTTAATTGATTTATGAAAGATTGAACAGGTTGAGTTCTTGATATTTGATCAAAAGAATTCCAAAGAATATGGCCAGATGTGTTGACCGTTTGTATGAAATTTATTTTAGCTTTTGGAATAAATTGTAATGTTAGATTTTTCTTTTGTGGTAGTTGGACTCGGTTCGTTTGGTAAATAGTTATAGGAATAGATGGACTTTGGGGGACTTGAATCATAGGACGATCTAGATCAAGACACACAAGATGATACAGAAAGGGATTGACACCGTACTCTTTCGAGGAGAATGAATGAGATTTAAATTTAAAGTATATCTCTATACATGGGGACCGACGTTCCCGCCCTCTCAGAAGTTTACCGAATTCGTGAAATCCTGATATTTAAATATAGAACCAATGAAGCCCAGGATTGTTAGAGCAGAATCACAAGTAAGTCCTTGTTACCACAGGGTTAAAACAGGGACTTTTGAATCAGAGGCCAGTAACTACCACACCACAAGTGGCGGGTTTGTATAAGTATATACTTTGGAAACTGTTTGTTGTTGTTCTTGTTGTGTGTTTGCCTTTATTTTTATTACTAAGGTCTTTTGAATTAAGGTTTTAGGAAGGATATGAGCATTTTGGTATATACTTTGTTGTGTAACAACTTATAATAATAACAAAAACAAAATAACTTTTTTATAATGCCAGACAATCCATAAATAGTGCCCAGGGAGACGCTGTAAGGCTGCTACAACACATCAAGTAAATCCAGAACGATTAGAAAAGATCTCTGGAAAGAAATCCGATTTACAGAGTAGTTTGTTTATTTCTTTTTGATCTAGGCAAATCATTCAGTGTCATATATTCAGCTATCATTCCATTATGTTCAGGACACAACTTGCGGTCAATCAAAGGGTTTGATCCAACTGTTTGCAAACATGAAAATGATGTACGTGTAAAGACTGGTATAAATAGACTCTCCCAGTCTTGGCTCCATCTTCGGATTCCGAGCGCAGTAGAATCAAAGACATAAAATCAAACTTATTTATTTGGAATTACACTTGTACAACAATGTGGCACTCACCAACATGGCGGTGCATCCAATGTTTATACAAAACAAATCAAAAACTAAAATCTTTAAAAAAAATACCATTTCAATACCCACCCTCCACACCACGCTCTATGGGTAGGGTGGAGAAAGCGAAGGGGAAATAGAATTTTTTGACATGGAGTTGTTATATTAACCTCCATTTTGTGACTAAAATATTTTATTTTATTTTATTTCTCAATTTTCTATCTTCTGTACCGATGGCAATATTCTTATCAGCAATATTCTTATCTACTGTTTATAGCAATATTCATATCAGTTATCTTCTGCCGATACCGGTATCCATAGCAGCTGTCTACTGCTGATAGTAATATTTTTTTATCAGCCATCTATTGCAGATACCGATATTCCTATCAGCTATCTACTGCTGATAGCAATATTCTTACCAACTATCTACTGTAGATACCGATATCCATAGCAGCTATCTACTACTGATATCAATATTCTTACCAACTATCTACTGCAGATACCGATATCCATAGCAGGCTATCTACTGCTGATAGCAAATATCTTACAACTATCTACTGAAGATACCTATATAGCAGCTATCTACTGCTGATAGCAATATTCTTACCACCTATCTACTGCTTGATACCGATATGCCATAGCAGCTATCTCTGTGATAGCAATATTCTTACAAACTATTACTGAAGATACGAATATCCATAGCAGCTATTACTACTGATATCAATATTCTTACCAAATATCTACTGCAGATACCATATCATAGCCGCTATAACTACTGATACAAATTCTCACCAATTATCTACTGCAGATACCGACATCCATAGCAGCTATCTACTATGATATCAATATTCTTACCAACTATGTACTGCAGATACCGATATTCATAGCAGCTTCTACTGCTGATATAAGATTCTACCAACTATCTAATGCAGGGGATACGATACCATAGCAGCTACTTTAACTACTGATATCATATTCTACCAAGTATCTAATGCAGAGATACCGATATCCATAGCAGCTATCTAATGCTGAGAGCATATTCTTACCAACTATCTACTGCTGATCCCGATATCCATAGCAGCTATTACTTGCTGATAGCAATATTCTTATAATATCTATGTGGATGATACCGATACCATAGCAGCTATCTATATACTTATTGATAGCAGTATTCTTACCATCCACTGCTGATACCATTTTCCGTAGCAGCCTATTACTGCTGATAGCAAAGTCATACCAGTTATCCTACTGCTGATAACGCTGACCACAGTATAAGCCATAGAACCTACTAAATACCTGTTAATATTTACTTAACCACAAAGGACAATTCTTTTTCTTTTATTTTTGCACAATTTTATGGAATTAACAAACTGTAGTTTCGACACAAATTCACTACATGTCATGCGAATGGAGTGATTACCATACATCGCAAGGAGTATTTCGATGAAGGCAATTAATGTTGAATGGACTTTGGACCAACATACTCCGAGCATGCAGATATCATAAATAGTTTCTTAATCCAAAAACCTGGAGCTGAACAATCTTAACTCCACCGTAAAGGTAATTTTTAAATATTTATATATAAACTACAATTTTTAAGATGTGCATTTAACTTCAATAGTTTTTAACGGTACTATAACCTTGTGTTCACCAATACCCAAATTATCACATGTCATCAAAAATCGTTCGTTGGCTGGTCAAGGTTTACTTTTGTTACTAGTCAATCAGAACAAATGCAAATGAGATTGTTAATATGTGTATATACCGTCAACAGTCTGCATGGGTAATACTTGTGTCTACAACTACTCAAATACCAAGTGACAAGTTTGGGTCAAGATTCGATTTCTTGTAAAGGTGTTGACGAGGAAACATTACATCATACATACAACATCGCTGCTACGAATATCTGATTGCAGTAATAAGTAGATATCAGTAGATATGGATAGAATCTTGCTATCAACAGTAGAATGTTTATATGAGTGATATAAATATCCGCAGTAGATAGCTGATAAGATTTTGCTATCAGCAGTAGATAGCTGTATGGATTATCGGTAACTGCAGTAGATAGTTGGTGAAGTAATATTGCTATCAGCAGTTGATAGTTAGTAACGGATATTGCTATCAGCAGTAGATAGTTGCTATGGATTCGGTTTCTGCAGTAGATAGGTGGTAGAACATGCTATCAGCAGTTAGAAGATGTATGGAATCGGTGTATAAGACAGTAGATAGTTGGTAAGAATATGCTTATCAGCGGTTCAGCAGTAGATAGTTGAAGAATATTGCATCAGCAGTGAAACGCTGCTAGGGATATCGGTATCTAGCAGTAGATAGTGGTAGAATATTGCTATCAGCAGTAGGAGCTGCTATGGATATCGGTATCAGCAGTAGAAGTTGGTAAGAATATTCTATCAGCCAGTAGTAGTGCTATGGATGCTTTTTGTGTAACAGCGTCGCTCTGACCACGAAGAAGTCCTTGGTACCTATTTGCATTCAACCAAGCAATGCAAGCTGGTGAATATGATCGGTAAAGCAAAATAAAACATGGACGTTAAGGTTTTTATATTCTCATTCCTTTCTGAGGATTATTATTATCACGATATGCACAGAGAGGTTAAAGCAAAATCAGAAACAATGATAAAACCAATACTGTGTGACAACAATGCCTTTATAACGTTTTTTACAGCCATTGGCGCATGCCTCTTCAAATGTTAAAGTTTTCTTATAACCCGAAGTTAATTTTTTAAAATGAAATATTATCATTTGAAGTAGGAACATTAAGACTCTAATTCTATTTGCGGACGAAATGGGGGGAAGCTCGCTATGTCGATATCGTTTTGCACAGGGGGTACTGAACCTCGCTCTGTCTGGCAGGGTCTTGCCGCTGAGAAGGAGGGCCGTTTCTAGAAAAACCCAAAGTAACCTTTCTTGTTGATGCGTCTTGCATGGCATTTCTTGGACAAAAACAGCCCAAAAATCCATTTTCCAGACGCATTCCACGTTAAATCTCTTCAAGAGAGAGAGAACCAGAGACCAAGGATTCCGGTGGTATACTGGAGAAGAAGCCGAGATTATCGACGAGGAATGACAATTTAGATTAAGTATTTGACCACCGTTTGAGCTTCACTCTCAAGTTTACCGCCATTTCACGTAGTCCCAATAGGGACCTTATACACTCTGTATATAAGTACCAGAGACTTGCATTGACTTCCACTGTACGTGAAATGACAAACTTATCTTGTTCATTGTGCTCCTAATTTTTTCAATTTCTAACTTACTGTTCCCCACGAGACAGCTCACCTTCAAGCATAATATGATGACGGCTTTCTGTTTTGTTGTGTGTCGGCTGATTACGATCTTAATGAGAGAAATCTCATGATAGTTTAAAAACAAAAGGTAGCTTGTATTAAAAAGGAAGTGAGGTCAAAACACCAGAGCATGTGGTCAAACAGGGAATGAGTCACGAGGTTGACACAATGTGCCTGTCGTCTTTATTGCTCCTTTTCCTTACAAAGTCGTAGCGATGGAGGAAAATACGAAAGTTCACGCATTCAACGAAATTTAGGGTTCTGACTGTAGAATAAACTTTATATGGAGGTTGTGATACGCTATCGTGCCTGTCGTGCACAAATGAAGACCGTAATGAACTTGCAGTGCAAAACTCGACTATGTAATAGCGCCCCGCCCAATGAAGTTACGTCCGGCCTTTAAGGGGAGAGGCACGTATACTTTTATTAAGTAAAACTTTATTCTTCAAATGCTCTTATTTCCGTTATTTACATGTCAGATGTGAGTTTTTAGTATCAATTTAGCTCCCTTATGTTTTCTTTGTGTTGTTTATTTTCATAAATCGAGGTTAGATTTTTCGCTACCACTCTATACATCTTCTCCTGAGCAACAATCAGGCGGTGGTTGTAATTTCGAATGTTTTTGTTAAAATATTAAGAGGAATTTCATGCATGCAGCTTTCACTATGACCAATTTGTAGTTATCTGATGCCATATATCTCCTTAAAACGCGCTGGCGAGGCTTGTTATCACCAGGGATTGTCCCTCCAGTTGTCCGAATTATTTTAGTTATGTATCGCGCCTCCTTAACGGTCCTGGGCCCCACATTGGTTCGAAGGTCACTCCAGAACTGAATTCTCTTGCTAAAGGAAACTCTCAGCGGGGTTGGTAAGTTTGTGTACAAGGTAACTGGCAATCATTGTTGATATCGCGATTGCAAGATTATTTCTCAGATATAATGTTAAATCATTTAATTGCCATAGTTACAGATGTGAACAAAACACCACACCAAACAAAATAAATTAAAATGTGCTCTGATTCTTTTTCAATATGAACTCAAGGCAAGGCAGCCAAAACAACACAGTTGATACACACATTGACATATATTACTAAATTAGACCAATGCCGTCGGCGCGGTCTGGAAAAAGTTGACCTCATGTTGACCTGCAATGACCGTATTCATTTGAAATGGAGGGCCGTTTTACGTTGGTAAATTTTCTCTCAATTTCATCATTTTTACGCTTGCTTTAGGAATTAAAAACATGAAAGATTATTCCAGGTAAGCCTTCGCAAAAACCGCTGTAACAAATTTGGAATTAATTAGCATTAACAATTCTACAGCCAATTTCATGTACATCCAATGTCAATGACACCGAGTTTGTTGACTCTATAGAGAAGAGGTAGAAGCGGTCACTGTTGGGACTACATTTCCTATAATGTGTGCAGGCATTCCGCGCAGGCCGTTTCCAATACGCCACGGGACGCAAAGCCATTGTGTGTTCTCCGGTTGTGTCATGTACATGGATTACACTGTTAAAATTAAACCTGTAAAATAAAGGCATTTGACTGGCGCTGGGACTCACCATGCAGAACGCGTAAAATAACTGGAGCCGTATAAAAAATACGGAAATCATTGCAGGCAACGTAAATAACGGCGTAAAATCTCGCTTCAACGCTTGTTGGTTTTGACTTGTTTACAATATTAAGAATTTAAGCGTATACATCCTATGACCAAATTTCGGTTTTGTAGCTATGGCATCATACAAACGTGTATTTACCGGGACAATGGTTTGGAAAAAGTTATATGTCGGCAACAATTTTGAGAAAAAAAGAGAAAAAAAGGCACAATAAACAAAGGGAAAACGTGAGAAATTTAAAGATTTAAACAGTTTATACACTTTGTTTTTATATGGTAAGTTACACCATTCGTATGACACCAATACTTAATCATCATATGAATAAACTTAATACACACCTTACATAGATTTCGAACACGGGGCCTTAAGATTGGCAAGTCCTAAACTTATCCACTACAACTACATGACTTTACTGATAGCAGATATAAAATGAATAAATATATGTGTGTTTTATTTTTTTAAATTAAACTACTTAAATAACAAAAAGAGGGAAAACGAGTTTTTAAAACTATTTTTAACAAACGATAGGGAAATAAAAATTTTGCATTTTTTAATGACGTCACTTACGGACGTTATTAAACATTTTATAGTTAAAACGGTTTTCA
Organism: Ophioderma brevispina; assembly: GCA_023653785.1. Classification (NCBI taxonomy): domain Eukaryota; kingdom Metazoa; phylum Echinodermata; class Ophiuroidea; order Amphilepidida; family Ophiodermatidae; genus Ophioderma; species Ophioderma brevispina. The sequence goes on from JAMKCH010033729.1 coordinate 12,468, forward strand.
TAGTTCGTTATTAATACAGTTCAAAACAAGTGAAGTTACAAAAGCACGTAAATTACGGGAGACAGGGAAGGAAAATGCATATTTCCCGGAAGGTAGTCACATTTCCCATAGATTTTGCCCGCAAGTTTTAAGGTATTTCTTTGTATGAAAAAGTCAGAATTTTCACTCAATGGTCAAATTTCCCGGGAAGGAGTTCCTAGCTTCCCCCACTTGTCACCATGATTACGGGAAATATAATAACGGTAAGCGTATACATACTACCTTTTTTTTATTTCAACATGTGTATTAGTATTATTTTTTTAGCCCTGTTTATTTACATTTTCTGCTTCCAAATTGTAATTTATGGTAGGTATAGTACAAAATAAAGCGTGAAGATTATTGAATTAATTGGGTTTACGTTAAGTAAAAGGTAAAGTCTGGTAAAATTAGGACCTTTTTACAGTTGTAGAACATGGGTTCATATGTCACCCATGGAAGACAAGGTATCGATTAGTTACAAACACATTATCCACATGGCCCATAAGTTTACATGCTGAATTGCCTAAAAATAGTAAATAAGAGGGTGTTACTTACCTAATTACTTTGGGTTGGGTATAGGTACTAAGTCAATGTATGGCTCACTCGTACTGCATTACACTTGTTCAACTTGGAAAATGAGGTTGTGCATTGTTAATATCATTATAAATCACATTACTCCGCGCCATCATGCCCATACTTCAGGGTTGTTGATAATGAACGATTAAAAAGGTGTGAAATGGCGTGGATGTGTTGACAATTCTCTCAATTCAGTGGCCTATTCTTGTTACCATACATTTTGTCCCGGTATACAGTCTTTGTTGGGTTGGGTAGTACGTACTCCCCACTGTGAAATGGAAAGTAAAACAGTCAAATGATGTCAGCAAAAACATCTGTAATGCTTTATCACAGGTCTGCCATGGTGTGTCGGAGGGTTTGTACTGAGCGAATAAAAAGATACACATTCGATTAGTGGTACAATATAATGCCAGGCAAAAACAAAGCATGCACAGGCATATGGGCAAGGCTTGTGGCCCTATGCCTACCCCTCCCTCACCATCTCCCTTTCCCCCACCCTAGCGATCACCACCATCAGGGAACTCTCACTCTCACACACCCTGGCCGTTGGTGTGAGCTGAATTTGACATAAGTATGTGCTGAAAATAAGTAATGGGCAAAAGATCAAATAAATAGTTTAAAAATCAATATAAATAATAATTAAGTAATAATAAGAAAATATAAGTAATGAAAACAACAACACCATGGGGAAATGAATATTCCACTAGTTATAATGAGCTCTTCCAGTTATTTCAAAATTAATGAACATCATTCGTTATTCTAGTTAGATTAGAAAAAACTAAATCTGCATAAAATAATACTTACTCCTTTTAAGGAATAAAGCACAAACACAAACAAGACAGGACGTTAGGGGGAAAGAGTTTTTCTCCCTTACGTATTAAGGAGTACATATGCATAGAGTTTTCCACTTATAGTCCGAAATTAAGGTCGTAATAATAATAATAATAATAAAAATAAAATAATAAAGTTATGTTTCGCGACGGATACAGGGTAGTTAGTACTATGCCACCTCCTTCCACCCTATACCCCACAATCTGGCTGGCACTCCAACATCTTGGGGCAATGAGTAGCATAAGAAAATGATATAAAGTGCTAACTATAGGGCAAATATAAATAGGTTAAATAAACAAAACAAAAGAAATAGATAAAGAACAAAACCACAACACACAAATAAAAAAAAAAAAAAAAACCAAAAAAAACCCCCAAAAACAACAACAAAAAAAAAAAACACAAAAAAACAAAAAAACAAAAAAAAACAAAACAAAAAAATAAAAGGCAAAAAAAAAACAAAAAACAAAAAACAAAAAAACAAAAAACTTTTTCTTTTTTTAAACAAAAACAAAAACAACACACAAAAAAAATACAAAACAATAACCACTAGCACATTTAAATTGTATAATAAGTTTAGTTCTTGTTTAGTGCATGAGGGATGCAGTCAGTTGTTAATTTAATCCAATACCAACAACCATCTATAATCACATTTTTTCTGGCCATTTTTTATTGGCATTGACACATCAAATAACACTCAATTGGGGGCACCAAAATAATAAAGAAAAAAAAAATAATAAAAACAAAACACTTTTCAAGCACAAAGCTATGGATTTGCATAGTGCATTTACAGTCCGCCAATGGAGCTCGTTTGTGGGACACTTGGCGTGGCAGAGAAGCTGTACTGCTTTAATTTAGGTCTGCCAATCTTCTGAGGGTGCGGTATCACTCAACGGGATTCACCGAAATAGCCGGTGTGTGAGGGGAATGTGAGAAGAACTGGCAATGGTAACAAGCACGCAGGCTAATTATCAGCCATTTAGGTTGACAGCATTTCTGCTGTGTGTGGTTTTCATCTCACCACACTCCGTAGAGGGATGGGTCTTAGTATTAGGTCCCATGTAAAATTTTTGGGGGCGTTTACCTTATAATATGTTTTACAGGTCCCACCAATGGCCCACAATATGGGTCTAGTAATCATCGCACTGTGTGTAGTTGTTCGTTGGTCCATTTCTCCTTTTGCACGGGCCTTTTGTCGGTGGGTTGTCGTTAGATATCCTCCGTTCTTCCCACGGGGCACAGGGACCACACGCAGCAAGATATATACACCACAGAAAACAGTAAATTGGAACTAAAATACACCAAGGATTTTCCTATATTAAACATAACATAATTTTTGTTCATCATAAACAAATTATAACATCACATAAGTTATTTATTTCCACAATCATGTTACATACATACATAAGCATAAATAAAATTACAATATTGTATGAAAACATAAGGAATGATGTGGAAGAGTACTGGGAAATAGCCAAGAGGCTTCAAGCCCAGACTCTATTGTTCAATGTTTCAATTTGTTTAAATTTGATTAAGGAAGATTTAAAAGAATGGATATTTTTTGATTTTGTAAAATGGAGGTGGTTATGTTGTTCCACTGTTTTACACTGAGGTAACAAATAGATTTTTCACCAAAATTCATTTAATAGTTGGGTTATTCAAAGTCTGCCTGTGTCTGTTGCATAGTATGATTTTAGCATCCATTGTAAAACTATGTGTTAAAGGTGTTTGGCAACAAGGTTATTACAGTTATTTGAACATAAATGTGCCAATATTAGGATCACACAAATCTACAATTTTTAGTTTGGGGGATTATATTTGATAAAGAGAGGATTAAAAGCACTTTTATATTCACTATTACTGACTGCTCTTAATGCACGTTTTTGTAAAATGAGCGTTTCTCCTTTCAAATTTGCATGCCAACTTCCCCATGCCGTGATACCCGAGTAATGTTGGAGAGGAGAGAGTTTAGAAGTGATGTGCTTCAGGATAAATGTTTTATGTTTATAAAATACCAATAGCACTAGAGCATTTTTGCCTAACTCCTCAATATGACTTTTCCAGGTCAAATTTTGCGTCATAGTGAACCAGGAAATATAAAAGGCATTGACTTGGTTAATTTCGGTATCATCAATGGACCTTTTTCAAATGTGAACTCTGCTTTGAAATACATAAATATTCAAAGGCAAGAATTCAAAAAAATAAATATTCTAGAGACAATTTTGTGCTCAAAGAACACGGACCTTAGTCGTGGAATTTTCGCGCATTCGGTATTTTTGACCTTTGACCTTAAACCATTGTCATATAACAGAGTCACTGTAGGCATTTTATTGCATCTTCATTATCCATACAAGTGTATGGTGTATTTTTCAATATGGGGAATTTTGGTATTTGGTATATTTTTTGACCTTTGATGGAGCCTACACGATAGGTCACCAGAAGCGGGGTCACGGTTGGACTGCTTTCACATTCACGATGCCTTCACGATGGCATAATTAGATTAGTCAATTAAGCTTCGTTCAGGATTTGACCCCTAGATGACCATTTGACCTTTTGACCGCATGTTGTGAACACGGATAATGGGCTTTGTTCAGTGGTTCTGTGACGAATATGAATTTATACTTATTTTGGTGAGGATGGTATAGTGTTTGCATAGTTAATTAGCTTTCATCTGCATTATTCCTTTCAGATGACCCTTTGTGCCAATATCTGTCCCTCATGATTCGTCTCAACTCTATACAACTTTTGCACAGTTATCACCTATCCAAAGTATTATCGTTTGAGGAGTTATACGCATTTTTGCAATTAATTAGATATGGGCCGCCTTTGAATGTTAATGAACCCGATCGTGGATCTGTGTACATCATATCTGACAGGATGGCTAGGGGTTCTTTGGAACAAATTGGGAACCTATAGATTGTCTGTAGGACAAGTAGGCTTTTATAGATTTAAACAAAAATAGCGGCGACTTCGGTTAAGTGACTTTGACCCACATTCTGTGTGTACACTCCATATGAAGCTTGGGTCAGCGGTTCTTCTGACCAAACTTTTCGGTTGATATGGTATTAACCGTTCACGTACTAGTAGTAAGTTAAGGAGCATTGGATGTATAATCAGAAGATAGAATGAAAGAAAGAAGTGACTGGGAATAAAGGACCTTACCACGACCTAGGTAAAAATCAGTTATACAATTAATTGGCCCAGGAGCAGCTTTGTGGTAAAACATCGCATTGTATTATTGTATTAGAAAGGAAAAATAGGAAATACCATTGAGGGTAACCGTTGCCGTCAACGAGATTGGTAACAAAAAAAAAATAAAATAAATTAAAATAAAAATAAATACCAAAAAAAATAAATTAAAAAAAAAATAATAATATATAACAAATAAATAAACTAACTAAATAAGATAACGTAGTCAAAAAAATAACAAAAAAACACCTATCAATAACAATTGGGTTAGGAAATCATTGTCAATGTAGCTGGGCTTTTGAAGCTCCTTCTCACTGTGTAACATATTTAGAGTGTATGTGTGCCATCGGTGTTATCATAACTTTGTGATTCAAACTGATTTTGTAAGCCTGTTAGATTGCTTTATTGATGATACTTTTTGCTTCTATATTCCGCATTTTGTTTACCTTTATACATCTATGATGACACAGTAATTCTATGCTACGTTGGTGTGGTTTGATTTAAAGGTTGCATTAATTCGGGACCTGGCAAAACCTACTTCTGCATCAAACTAATAGGCCTACAATAATTGATGGTACATTAAATAAAAATGGTGAAAGGTTGGTATTTCCTTCCTTGGGGATATTCGTTCAGGTATGCATAAAAATAGGGGGCTTCATTTCTGGTATTTAAAAAAAAAAAAAACAAGATTGTATATAAGTGCCACAATGCGTACAGTAATGTATAAAAAGCGGCATTGTGTAGTCACCATTTACAGTTTCGATTCTAATGTTAGGCACATTGAACATAGGTAGCGGTTACACTGAAGTTAATCAGTTTCTCATTTCTCATTCATTTCATTCATTCATTCATTCATTCAGAACAATGGCGGAAAATAAAACGACGATACAGGAATTCGATCTCAAGGCCAAAGGGAAGGGCCAGGGGCTCGGAACGGAGAATGAGGGAACTCATCTGACAGTTTGGAACAGGGAAGGCGCAGTCTTACAGGTAGGCACATAATGGCGAAGGCACCGACACACTCAGGTGACCAAGGGGCTAACCTTTAAAGGAGCGAGGACGATCAGGCATAGTAAAAAAAGTCAGGCTTATAAATAGGTCAGTTGGGGTGCCAGTGGGGAACCCCACAAAATGTGCTAAGGGCAAGGTAACAGATGCAACCCTGGGCTGGACCGGGTGGGATTTAATTTTCCCCGGCAGGAGTCAGCCATTTGGGAACACAGAGTGGTAGGCCCAAGGACGGGAGATTCAAGCGATGAACCGTTGCGATAAAGAATGGGCTCAAGAGCAGGTGACCCAGTTAGCCGCAAACGGTCACTTTGGTAATAAAAGGTAAGGGACGGGTTCATGGCGGCAATTATGACGTAGGCTAATGCACGGATGTTTAGGTATGTGGGGTCCTGCCAAACCAGGTGGCACATTGCCGGATGGAGTCGCCAACGTGGTCGTTCATTTGAACGTAATTAAATGCATGAAGGCACTCAGCGTCACACCTTATTATAGTCCACTTAGGTTCAAACTTTTGGGCGATGGCCGTCCAGTACTTATATGTGCCTAAATGGGTTGACGTTACAGTTTAAAGGCCATAGTACTTACCCACATCGTTCATTTCTGGGATATTAGGTTGGTTTTCTTGGGTTGGAGAACAACTTCTGATGTGGCACAGGTCAAGAATGCAACTGATAACATGTGTAGTATTCTTCAGGGTGATTCGACACCCGGGTATGACGGGGTGGTGGGACCAAGTTTGTTCACATGTGATTGTGGGTAAGACGTTGTATCTAGTGTAGCGTTCACACTTCTCCTATGGAAATCAGGTGGCGTGTTCTTTGAAATTTTGGCCCTGAATGGGGGTTGGCGGCCGGAGCTCTATGCCATCGCCGATAAACGTGCCCGGGTGCCCCCCCTTTCGGGAAGGAGTTTTGGGGTAACAATGATAGGAATGAGTTAAGTTTTCTAAAGAACTACGCTTCAAGATTGGGATGAGTTGTACATCATTCATCAAGTGCAAGAATCGATAGTGACTAAGGTCCGCCTTCCCTAAAGATCAGATGGGAGGAGTTGTACTACGTCTTCAAGTGCATGAATAGAATAGGAATGTGTCAGCCTTACTACATATTCAAGATTGGATTGAGTTATAATCTTCATAAGTGCAAAAATAGAGTAGTGTATGATTTCCAGGCCTTCACTAAAGGCAAGTTGGATGAGGTAAGCCTCCCTCATAAGTTGGATGAGCTGAGTTAAACCCTTATAAGTGCAATAAGGATGACGTAAACCTCCCTCAAAAGGTGGATGAGTTAAAACCTCCCTTCCAAGTGCAATAAGGATGAGTTAACCTCCCTTCATAGTGAAAAAAAAATAAATAGTTGTATGAGTTTCAGCCTCACTAAAGGGCAAGTTTGGATGATTATACCCTCCCTAATAAGTGGATTAGTTAAACCTCCCTCATAAGGTCATAGGATGAGTTGAACCTCCCTAATAAGTGCAAAAATAGAATAGTGAATGATTTAGCCTGCATAAAGAGCAAGATTGGCTGAGGTAAACTCCCCTAATAAGTTGGATGAGCTAGAACCCTCCCTCATAAGTGAATAAGGATGAGTAAACCTCATAAGTGACCATAATAGAATGAATTGGGTCATTCTTCACTAAAGACTATAATTATTCATGGACGAGTGAACCTCTTCATAATTATAGGATTTGTTAAATAGTTAAATGATCATTAATTTTCTGATTAAGTGCAAAGTTATATCACATATCTATTGCGTTTGTTAAATATTGACGCATCAATAAAGATTGGTAATTGGACCAGCACTTCGTTGTTGTTGCCAGGGATTCCCTCTCAGAGTCCAACATGAATTAGAGAACATTAAGACTCTAATTCTATTTGGACAGTCGGAGGGGAAGCCCGTATGTCGATATGTTTTTGACACAGGGTACGAACCTGCTCTGTCTGGCAGGGCGGTCTTGCCGCTGACGGAATACGAGGGCGTTCTCAGGAAACCAATACCGTTATTGTTGATGCGTCTTGTATGGCATTTCTTGCGGACAAAAAACCCTCCAATTCCCACCCTTTGGTGGTGATGGCCCCGTTCGGGAAGGAGTTTTGGGTTAACAATGATGATAGGAAAGAGTTAAGTTCGCAAAGAACTACGATTCAAGATGGGATTGAAGGTGTACATCCATCATCAAGTGCAAGAAAGGAATAGTGAATAAGTCAGGCCTTCCCTAAAGATCAAGATTGGAGGAGTTGTACTACTTCAGCAAGTGCATGATAGAATAGGAAAAGGTGATCAGCCTTTACTAATATCAAAGATTGGATGAGTATACCTCCTTTCATAAGTGCAAAAATAGAATAAATGTGTTATGATTTCCGCCTTCACTAAAGGAAGTTGGATGAGTATACCTCCCTCATAAGGTGGATGAGTTACACCTCCCTTATAAGTGAATAAGGATGAGTTAAAACCTCCTCATAAGTGGATGAGTTAAAACCTCCTCAAAGGGCAATAAGGCGCACGTCCCCTCCACCTCTCCCCATCCCACCCCACCCCCCCCATCGCCCCCCCGCCCCTCCTCACCCCATACCACCCCACAACCTTCCGTACCAACACCACCCACAATCCCACCATCCCCCTAACTTACACTCACCCTCCCCTACACCTCCAAACCGCCCATCCATCCCCGATATGACTAGTCACCCCCCCCCCCACCTACAACACTCCCCACCCACCTTCCCACCAAATTGTTCGCCAACCTGTGTCTCTTCGGACTCCTCTACCATAGGCACCTTCACTTTTTTCTTATCACCCTCCCTCCTCACCAATCTCCCCCTCCCCCACCTACCACCCACCCCACGCTCCTCCAAGCATCACCCTACCCCAACTCCGTCCCCCCCACTCTCCCAGTCTTAAGGTTACCACCCTCTCTTGGTAAACTCCCTCATAAGTGAAAAAAATAGAATAGTGTATGCGTTCAGCCTTCACTAAAGGGCAAGTTTGGATTGAGTTATACCTCCCTAATAAGTTGGATGAGTTAAAACTACCTCATATGTGAAAAAAGGATGAGGTAAACCCCTCATAAGTTGGATGAGGTAAGCCTCCCTCATACTTAAAAGGATGAGTTAAAACCTCCCTCATAAGTGCAATAATAGAAAAGTGAATGATTTAGCCTTCATCAAGAGCAGATGGATGAGATTAAAACCTCCCTCATTAAGTTGGATGAGCCTAACCTCCCTCTTAAGTGTAATAAGGATGAGTTAAATCTCATAAGTGCAATAATAGAATGAAGGAGCTCAGCCTTCACTAAAGGACTCTAATTTAGTACTGGACGAGGGTGAACCTCCTTCAGAATGTATAGGATTTTGTAATAGTTAATGATCATTAATTTATATAAGCTGCAAAGTTATCTTAACATATTCTTGCGTTTGTTAAATATTGACGCATCAATAAAGATTGGTAATTGGACCAGCATTTCGTTGTTGTGCAGGGATTCCC
>JAMKCH010033730.1:0-30198 GCA_023653785.1 Ophioderma brevispina
AATAATCAAACCAAATAAAAAAAATATTTTTGCAGCAAAGTTTAATTTTGAAATATTTTTCTCTCTCTCCCTTCTCTACTCTCTTCCTATCTTTTAATATGGCCACCTATTGGTCAAATATGGTACATTTTGGGGGCACAGCTTTCAGAACAGGCTGCAATCCCCATCTAAACCAATTAAAGACCCCATCCTTGTATGAACCTCAAGACATCCAAATATACATCTTTACTACTTACATCTTTAGGTTTGAGTTGGTTGAATGATCGTACTCTTGCCGCTGTTGTCCAAGCCCACGCATAGCACCTGTGCTTGGTTGTTGCTACCACCCGCAAACACTTGGCAAAGAATCTCGCAACCCATGCTGGTTTCTCTTTGCCGCCTTCTTTTCTGGAGAAGGCAAACTTTGGTCTCTTGAATCAATCAAGGCCTTTCTCTTCTTGTAACTGCCAGGGTATCACATTAGTAAGACAACTTTTGTCTCTGTATCAAATAAAGCCCTTCCTCTTCTTCTATCTAACTGCCAATGGTCTCAAAATTTAGACCTACAAATCAGGTTTTTAAATATGAAGGTGTTTTCTAGTTTGGTATATAACCAGGGTACGTAAAAATCACTAGTCTAGTGTATTGTCATGGCTGGATTCACTTGTCTTGACTTCTAAACTTGACTCTGTTTGGTAGAGAAGTGGGCTACCTTTTGTTGATAATTTTCTCTTGACTGCTTGTACAGGAGTGTTATTATGGTACATATGAAAATCACGGTAACTTTGTGATATAAGGAAAGAAGATGAGATGTACATCATGAGTAATCATATCCAAATGGGTAGGTGAACCGGGGTTTGGAACATTTTGTTGCCCCACCTTTGGTCGCTCCCAGTTGAATTCATCCCGCCTGACGGAATAAAGTACAGGTAATCCACGTGCAAACTTTATTCCGTCAAGGCGCTGATTCAACTGGAGCAGGCCAAGTGGGTGCAGTAAATGTACCAACCCGGATGAACTAATAACATGAAATACTATTGAACCGGGGGTCCACAGCAAAAGGTGACTTCACAATAGTTTGGATCATTTGGGTAACGGATCCATGGGTCTGGGTATGGGTACGGGTCCGAGACCATGGGTATGGGTAACGGGTTCGAGACCGTGGGTACGGGTACTGGTCCCAGACCACGGTAAGGTATGTGGTAACGGGTCCACTTGTGACAACTCCCATGGGTACGGGTACGGGTAATGGGTTCCAAGCCCCATTGTGGTACGGGTTATGGTCAACGGTCCCAGCTTGTGACAAAGTTCCTGGTCCGGGTACGGGTAACAGTGCCATGGGTATGGGGTAACGAGGTCTTTGGGTACGGGTCAGACCTTTGAGTATTATACCTGGTACAAATAAGTGCAAGAGTTCCAAAACTTAAAGTACATTACATGATCCCCCTGAAAGAGAGTCATAATTTAATTTGAAATTTGCAGGAAATATCTAAAAAATGGAAGGTAGGTCTGTGGAATTCGTTGTTATACGTCTTTTTTTTAAGCAATGAAAAGTGGCAGAAAAGGAAGAAATCAGTATTTTTCAAAGATATGTCCACTATCCAATTAAGTTTTGCAGTACATGTCAATGTCTCCCCTATATGGTAAAGTTCATTTCAACATTGGGGACAGTTAAATGACTCGAACAATGCAAAGTAATTGTGAAAGCACTGAGGCATACCTCTGTGTGCTAGTACTGCATAGTGCATAATAATATCCATGGTGTATCTCATTCTGTATAATTATGTGACAAACTGTAGAAATCGATTTCGACTGAAAATATTTGGGTTTTTTAATAATTAAAGGTGCAGCAAAGAGATACATATTTATTATTTTTGGTGTCATTTTGGCTACAGAAATGTAGTGAATCAAAGGTAAAAGTGAAAACCAAGGTAAATTAGAGTTTGTACTTATATTTATTTTTATATAAACATTTCTATTTTAAAACAAAGAATTTTTTAATTTTTTATAGTTTTTTGATATTTAAATTTTACAATAGGGTACAGTGTAAGAGTATGGCAAACAACAAACATGGGAAACTGGTATGGTTACAAAACCATGGTATGGGACGATACAGGGCCCGAGACCATGGGTATGGTACGGGTCCGAAACCGTGGGTATGGATGGTTACGGGTTGTCCTAGCGAGCATGACTTCCTCCATAATCCGTAACCATATCATTATGCCCATTAACTTAATCAAGAGGAGGATCATGCCTTATGGTATGCATCTGATAAGACCAAATTTTTGAGTCACATTACTCCACATTTGCACTCTACAAAATAAAATATATTACCCTGATAACACTTTTGAATTATCCCTTAGAGTGTTACCACCACATAAAGTCCTCAATATCTTCAAAAACTCTTCCAGGATGTTTAATTTAATCAAATTTGACGACATTAAAAATTAAGATACGACCGGTGACAAAGTCCCCGCTTTTTTTTCGTATTGCCAGATATATTTAACGAAAGCCCGTATGAAAAGGGTTACACATGAACCGTGTTTCACATGTTGCAATATTGATAAACACATAGCGCCAGCTTGGGCGTATTTTAGCCTACTCGCTATTTGAATGCAACGAGACATGAAGACTACTAGGACTAATGCTGCAAAAACATACGCAGGTGTATAACATTGATTTCGTCACCGGGCGAAAAAACACCTTATGCTATAAAACCGGGCCGTATTCTGCCCAACGCTAGTATGCCTTCAAGTGTCTCATGCGCATGCGTTGATTCCTGATCGGCCATGGTACGGTACTACTTTGCCCAGCTTTCTCTTTTTACGAGAAAAAAAAAGTTTGATATTTTGGCCTTTTTAGCCTTCATTTGGATATTATTGGTGGTTAAGGTAGAAGAGTGTTTTAGTGGAAGCCCTCGTGGAGCTTATGTTTTTTTGGGAATCAGGTAAGATTATATGAAATTTTGTAGGAGTAATGTCCGTCAGTGGATAGAATTTGAAGGCTTACAACGATTCGGTACGACCTGATGCATGTAGTTTATTTGGGACTCCCATATAGTCCGTTAAGGCTACTGTTAAAGAAACGTCATGTGAATTCCCAATTATGGTACTATGGTCGGGTCCAAGCCCATGGGTATGGGTAACGGGTCCGAGACCAATGGGTCCGGGTAACGGGTCCAAGACCATGGTAATGGGTACGGGTCCTGGTCCAGCATGTGATAAATCATGGGTACGGGTATGGGTACGTTTCCGAGACTATGGGTATGGGTACCGGTAAATGGGTACACAATTTGTACCCAGGGGGGGGGGTAACGGGTACGGGTAGGGGTACGGGTCTCACAGAGTCTGGACCGTTTGGATTATACACAAGTGGGTTGGTACATTTTGGGTGACCCCAGCTTTGTCTGCTCCCCAGTTGAATCAGCACCTTGAACGGTGAATAAATTAGAGTAATCACGTGCCACTTTTATTTCCGTCAAGGGGGCTGCTGAATTCAACTGGCAGCAGGCAAAGTGGGTGCAGTAAATGTACCAACCCACACCAATTTTTAAATTGTCCCTTTCCATGAAAATCACTGTGAAATATAAATTACTTTGGTATGTGAAGTATTAGTTGTGAAGTTATGATTTTTTTTAAACTCTTGTGCAGTGCCTTGAGTGTCAGCTACATAGCGCTGGATTTTGGGTCAGAAGACCCCATTGACCAGGGGTGGCCAGCCCCTGAGAGTATGCTGGCCACGATTATTCTGCAGCGACTGTAGTATGATGCGGAAACCCGCCCTACTGGAGGTTAAATTGATCCAGATCCAGACTGTGGATCACATTCTCAATAAGTGCCCTATCTTCCATTCACCGGTGGAGACTTCTCACACCCCAACCAATCAACAGTGAGCTGGCTCCACCAATTCAACACATCTACCTGCTGCCTCATACGCATTGCCAGTGGGACGTTCTCCCTGCAGCGGAAAAACTTGTGAAAAATTGTTAGCGTCCAACTGGCAATTGGCAGCAGTGCAAGAGTTCCAAAACTTAAAGACACTATCAGTGATCCACCTGAAAGAGTCAATATATTTGATTTGAAATTTGCAGGAATATCTAAAAAAATGGAAGGGTAGGTCTGTAGAATCCTGCGGGGAAAACGTCCAACCAGCAGTCTGTGGCAATGTGCTTTCTGCGGAGAAAACGTCCGACCGGCAGTCCACAGCAATGCATCTCCAGCGAAGCAATCCCGGGGAAAAAAGTTCTTGATGTCCGACCGGAAATTACAAGCCAGGAACGAGTGCCTTGCATTGCTGGTGGGACGTTTTCCCTGCAGTGGAAAAACTTGCGGAAAATCGTTAGTGTCTGACCGGCAATCGGCAGCAATGAGCCTCCTGAGGGGAAAACATCCAACCGACAATCGGCAGCAATGCGCCTCCTGACTGAGGTCCTTATAAGGGAAGATAAAGTGCAACTTAATTGCTTGTAGGCTAATTGCCAGTCGGATGTGTTAGGGTTAAATCTGAAATGTGAAGCGGTACTTGGCTTTTGCACATTCACTGTAAGTGTAAGGATAAAATGGCTCTGCATGTCTGCGCACATCCAGTACCACCAAATTATGGTGATACACATCAAAAGACTATTGGAATTGTAAGCCAGCAGCTTTTGAAATTTGACTCGGGTACGATTTCTGCACTTTGAACTTGGGTTTCGAAATCATTATCTGATGGGTAAACTAAAGTTGCGTATGTAATCAGGGCAGGGAGGATTTTAAAATAAGGTGGGCTCGGTAAAAAGCACTCCTTGTCATATCGGGAGAGTTTTGAGGGGAGCGGTCCATGACATTTACCACTATTAACCAGGGAATGTTAAGCCTAAGTGCAACAAGAGATTTTGAGGCCACCCAAGTATTGTGTCATATTAGTGTCATATTAGATTGGACCACTCAATAGATTGGTGTACATTGTATTTGGCCACAGAAATGTATTAAAGAGAGAAAAAGGTGGTTTTGACTTGCTTATATTTCATATGTCATAAAAATAGGCTGAATTTGTATTTGCCCTATACGAAATTAGAAAGTTAACATTTTGTAGCAAGAAACATTCTCAGTTAAAGTTGCAACGAGAGATTTCACATATCAGCGTGTCCATAAAAAATCTAAAGTACTGATTTTTGCCCTGATGTAAAGCTTTCATAAAAAATATCCCCATCTGAATGATCTAAACTGAAAAATGTTTCTTTGGATTACAAAAATGTGAAATTTCTAATTGTATAGAGAAAATACGGAAATTCAGCCTATGTTTTGTATTGAAATATAAGCCAAATCACAAATCGCCTTTTTCTCCTTTAAGACATTCTGTAGGCAAATACAAGGTAGAAAAGCTATTGAGATTTATTCTATATGCAAGGTTCTATGACACAATATTGGGTAGCCTTCAAAATCTATCGTTGCACCTTAATCCTTTTAGATGGGGTTTTTGATGGAAATTCTTTACACCAGGAAAAAATCAGTTACTTGATTATTTTAGGTACAACCGGATATGTGTAATATCTCTCGTTGAACCTTTAAGAGAGCTGTAGGGGAGCTATCGCTCTCACTCTCCTTAAGTTAAAAGTCAGTCCCCTGGTAATCCGAAGTTTTAATGAAAATGGTGCGTACATGTACATGGGTACAAACCTCATAACTGCATCACACATTCATGCATGCATGACCACTGCATGATGCAGCCACTGTCACTTCAAAATCACCGAACAATTGTCATATCAGTTCCCAACAGTGTTGTTCCAGTACATACATTTCAAGAAAATGATCATCACACTTAAGTACCAGATCCCAACAACAACTACCGATCTCTACAGTTGTTCTATACCCAAGAGTCCATACGTGTTTGAAAAACTCCAGCCTCAGTGGCTCACCATTCTACTGCCTCGGCAGGCGTTAGTAAGCAGCCCTACAGCATCAGAGCTATGCTTTCCTCCGGCTGGCAGCAATGATGCTAAAAACCATTCCTGCCTCCTTTATATATAGTGCCACATTTTTGTTTTTGCCGGTTTGTGCGATTTGCTTCCAGTTTTTTGCATCTAGTTTTACTTGCACTTGTGTAGCCAGCTATAAAAAATCATCACGCTTGATATTATGAAAAGCAGACAAGGTCATCATAAAGAAAATCTAAACTGCGTTGAATGTTCTTGAATGAAGTTAAAATACTTAAGCATTCCGAAAAAATGTCATTTTAATGATGAAAGAGTGAGAATGTTCACACCATACCTTTACACTTTAAATCGTGCGGGAAAAGAACGAGGAATTGTGGATCAGTGTGTAGAATTGCTTGTGAAGAGGCATAATTCTGCCCACGTGGAGCGCCGCTCCAGTCGGCAGATATAAACGTACACTAAACACAAGTAATCCGCTCATGTTTCACCTCAGTAGTCAGTATATGTACTTTATGATGAAATAGTGAAAAATGCCTCATTCAGTTATTACAAATAATATAATATCTACCTCATATATGACCTTGTCAAACTACCGAATCGTGAATTCTTTCAAAAACAATGCAGCACGATCGTAGCGTCGCATGTCGCCCGTAACTGTGGGTGGTCCATTTAGCTGTCCCTTGATACCGCGATATTATTGCTGCTGAGCAATATCTGACGCGCACGACCACGACCACGAGGGGTTGGCCACTAATTGCACAGACGCTCCAGTGTGTGATGCTTTCTAACGTAACAACATTTACTCAGTTTAAATGCTTAAGTTTAAAAACAAAATAGATTTGTTTTAAAATAGTTACACCATCAACTGGAGTCTTAAATATTTTAACGGCGCGGCATCAGATGAATATTAAAAAAAAAAAAAAAAAAAATTTTCAATGAAAGGCTCTGCTATGCTTGTATACAGAAACTTTCCACCTGTGAAATGTTTTATTATTTTATGTGAACGCACCGTCAAAAATTGGCGTGTGCCACTGTTGCAAGAGCGCATGATTAAATAAATAAATAAATATGACGCAAAGACCTATGCAACTTCCAAACCAATAAATAAAAGTAGGTTTATAGTGATATAGCACTCATTAACTTCGCCATCTCAACTGTTATGTTTTATACCCCGATATTATACACATTATTGACAATCACTTCCTGTAACCCCCGGTCCTGTCCTGTTTTGTTTTGACCTGTCTTGTTTTGTTTTTTGTCCCGCCTTTGATGGCCCACAATAAGTCCCACTTTCTACTGGGTGGGGTCAATCTTAAAGTTCATTTGATCTTAATGGCCTCTCCCACACACATCTTCCCCATACTCATTATTATTATTTCAATATGTTATTATATCTTTCTATAATCGTTTGTGTTTAAATGACCAAATCTTAACTGTATTACAACTCACGTAATAATGATATATAATTATTATAGATTTAAATTTGGATGCTTATTGTATTCATTATAGTATACTGCATATACACTGTATAATTCTCCCATTGTTTAAACACTATAATTCGATAACGTTATTGTATTGTCATTAATGTATAATCATGGAAGATGAGGTGTGAATAAAATAATGTCTGTCTATCGTCGCGTCGCATGTCAGGCGCTAACCATGGGTGGTCCATTTAGCGGTCCCTTGATACCGCGATAATTATTGCCTGCTGAGCAATATCTCACGCGCCTGACCACGTCCACGAGGGGTCGGCCACTAGCACAGACGCACCAGTGTGTGATGCTCTCTAACGTAACAACATTTACTCAGTTTAAATGCTTAACATGTTTAAAAACAAAATAGATTTGTTTTAAAATAGTTACACCATCAACTGGAGTCTTAAATATTTTAACGGCGCGGCATCAGATGAATATTTTGGCGATGTGACGGCTCAAATTTAAAAACTCAAAGGAACTTACCGCACATGCCGCGCCGGGGCGGCATGCGGTTGATCTTTCTGATGATGTAGTATCAGTAAATTTTCGCATCAGATTGTAAATATGACATGACACTCCTTTCTTATATGAAGCTGACGTGCCATAAAAATTGTGACAGCCATTTTATAGTTATTCATTGTTATAATATTCATAAATATTGTGACTTAAAATATGTGTGAAATATGTGAAATAAATGATACTTCTTTGCTATCTTATGAAGATAGTTTGGGTTTATTATGTCGAATTGATCTCCTCTCTCTTCTCTCCCCTCTTTCCCTCTGCCTATAGCTTCCAGAATAAATTGATAACATTTATTATATATCGGACTGGTCATCATCTTCTCTACTAACCATCTCTCCCCTTTATATCCCTCACTTTACCCCCCTCCCAGAAGTTACGCTCATCCGTCACCCAAACATCCTTACAAATTCATTTCACCCAGCTTTCGCTCGTTAGAGTTCTTCCTTCCTGCCTTTTTATTTCCCTTCTCTCTCTGCTTTTTGCCTGTTTGTTTAGTTTACTACTATATTTCCCTTTTTCTTTTATTTTTCCTCTCTCTGACTTCCTCATCCCTCTCTTCCCCCTCATCATGCTTATTTTGTTCTTACCCACCCACCCCCCCCCTCTCTCCTCCCTCCCATTTCTCTCTCTTTCATGACCATCTTCTCCGCGGACTTCCCCCTCTAATCTTTCTATTTCCCTCAACATTTCCCCCTCTACAAATTACGTTTTCTTCCCCCTCCTCTCGACCACCTCTTATATATATATATATTATGTTACAGTATATATATATAGATATTAGTATATAATCTCGCTCTCTCTCTCTCTTAAAAAAAATATAATCTCTCTCTCTCTCTTCTGTCTCTCTCTCTTTCTCTTCCTCTATCTTCTCTCCTCTCCTCGCTCTCCCATCCTCCCTCTCTCTTCTCTCTCCTCTTCTCTCTCCTCTCTTCTTCCTCCTCCCTTCTCGCGCTCCTTCTCTCTCTCTCCTCTCATTTCCTCTCCTCCTCTCTCTCCTCTCTCTCTCTTCTCCTCCTCTCCTCCTGTCTCTCTCTCTCTTCCTCTCTCTTCTCTCTCCTCTTTCCTCCTCTCTTTGCTCCTCTTTCTCTCTCTCTCCCTCCTCTCTCCTCTTGCCCTTCTCCTTCCTCATGCAGTTTCCACACGCACTGGGTTTATATATCGGCTGCGCTCGTTTTAATGGTACAGCGTTTAGCCTGTGTGCATGAGTTTTCACTCGTGCCTACCAATCACCAAAACAAACCCGCAGTAAGTACTTGCGTTAGTTTACCGTTAACATGATTTAATTGATCTTCAGAACTACTTTCATTGTAAGTATGTAAATGAGGGTTTAACAAACAGTTAAAGGAAAACTACGTTTTGTGAACCCAAAGTAACGCCCCTCTATTACGTTCAGCTGTTCCTCAGATTTGGCTCTGCTTTGTTTGGAATGCTGGGTTACGAATGTGTATTACTAGTTAATGATTAAGAAACAGTAACATACATCGGGTTAGTACGGTCTCTGAGTATATTGACCATGGCAACGAGGTCATTTCTGTACTCGTAAATCAAGTCATGCGGGCGGGGCGAACCTTTTGCTGGTGTGTGTGGTCTTCTTCACATTTGGACCTTCACGTGGGCTAAAAAGGAGCTAAAAACGATAAGAACCTAGTGCCAGACTACACATCTTGCCGACATCTTGGACGCTGTATCGAATTCGTCGATCCAACTTTTCAACTTCACGAGACATTCGCTCGTTATATTAAAAATACGGCCGAGTGGGCACCATCAACAAGCCTGGGGAATTCAAGAAACTTCAAAGCTTCGCATGGGCTGATAGTAAGTATTTGTGAATGTTAGCTATACAAAAAGGTTCACGCTCACTGGAAGACAAGTGGGGGGGGACAATGGTAATGAATAAATTTGCGCAAACCGGAAGTGTCGTTCTAAAGGGAGATTACACCCCAACGGTAAATTTGCGAGGTGGCTACCTTGTGGCTGAGAAGGCCAGTTCGAACTTATCTAGTTTAGCTCAAACGAGCGGCACGAAGCATAGGTATCAACATACCAAGACTAAGGGCCACAATGATAACACAATGGTGATGGACATTGGGACACAGCAGTTTCCTACTATGCCTCTCAGACTTGCTAGGGCTTAAAGCTTACACTAATTCGAAAATACCGTATACATCACAATTACTGGCTTCCTGGTATTTTAACCGTGTACCAAACACAAAACCGGATCTATTTCGTGTTCATTGACGATTTTCCAGAGACAAATGTATCCCAGAGTTTTGGACAACCACAAACTTCCGGTTACGAGACTGCCCGCCTCGCAAGCCCAAGAAAAGAAAAAAAATTCTTAAAAATCAATAATGTATGGGGATATCAGCCATTTTAATCGGGCGTTTTGATTATATCTCTGGATTTATTCAAAATTAATTTTTGCTTGGTTTTTTGTTTTTTATAATATAATTTATTATGCAAAAGATTTTTTTTCTATTCAAACCTGCGAAAGCTTTGCAAAGGTCACCCTGGGTACATAAACAACGACACATGTCATGTGCTACCGAAAGATGGAAACACGATAAGATGAGTTCCCTTCGTTATACCACCATTACGACGATTCGTGAGATTATCGCATTTATGGGTTACAAGCAGAACGACAGTTAGCACAGAACTTTATCTTGGATCTGCAACTGACTGGACAGTGCCAGACTCATGTCATTCAGGGTTCACACTAGTGTGCGTTTTTGCGTCTAGACACACTTTTTCCAAAGGTGGAGCACTGTGGTCTAGATAGAGTAAAAGGTGCGTCTGTGTGGGACGCAAAAATATAGCCACTATAAAAACTATACAAAATACAGAGTTTGCGTCTGGCACCTGCACAATATTGGATCCTTTTCACTCAACAAAATAATATTCGGTACTATTAAATAAAGGTAGCAAATATGTGAAAATAAATATAGGTTTAAAATTGACTGTATTTACTCTTTTATTTAAGTTCACTAACCTCTCTCACCATCCCAAAGGGTCCATTCAAGATACTCAGTTCCTTTGGAGTTAAGGGTCATCAGGGTAACTACTTGACCAATATGCCAGTCTAGGTTTTGGAATTGGATGTGTATGGATTGTTTGGCATTCATAAAGGTGAAACAAGAGATTTTGAGACACTCAAAATATTGTGTCATAATAGTAATTATATAGATTAGAAACTCAATAGATTTTTTACCTTGTATTTTTGCTACAGAAAGGTCTTAAAAGAGAGAAAAAATGGTGATTTGATGATTTATTTCAATGTCAAAACATAGGCTGAATTTCATATTGCTCCATACGAAATAGAAATCACACAATTTTTTGTATCAAAGACAAATTCTCAGCCTAATCCTTTCCGATGGGGATATTTTTGATGGAAAGCTGGCATCAGAGCCCAAAATAATACTTTTGATTTTTTAAGGGACACCTGATATGTGAAATATCTTGGTGCCACCTTTAAGTATTACAACAGTGACTCAAACCTTGACACGGCAATAATTTGAAGGTTGACGCCCTTTTCAACCTCAGGGAAAAAATTTGCGTCCCAAGTAGACGCACTTTTTTTCTAAACCTAGTGTGAACCCTGATGTCATTGATGGGTGGGATCAGCCTGGAAGGGGCATGGATGATGGGGTGGGATTTTCCCAACAACAACATGCAACAGCGGCTAATCATGACGGGTACACAGATCGAATCTGTGGTTGATTAAAATAATCCTAACAACAGACGATAGTAATTGGCAATTGCGCCTTGACCGTGTTTGTTATGTTACTATAAAATTACAGACCTGATTTAACTGGTTCATGGACTTGTTTCCCTCTTCAAAGTAGCGTCATTATATTACCAAATCACGTAAACACACTTGTTATTTCAAAACCGTCACCGAAGTTTCAAAATTGAAATGTAGAATTTGAAGAAAAAAAAGAAAGTAAACTGGATCGTTTCAATCAAGAAATACTCAGTGTTTGTTGATAAACACGCTTTAATCACAAATGACGAGGTTCATTTTAACATACCCTGCTATTTGGAAATATTGCGCGTGTTGAACTTCAACAAATTGGTGTAATTAGGAGTGTTATCATCATGAAGGCCCATGGGAATTGAAAGTTATTAGATTTGCGTCCGCTGCCCGCATGCTCCAAACCTGCCGCACCAACGGCCCGAAATTTTCATTATTTTTAAAAATTCATTATTGGCATAAAAAAACGCTCTTCATCACAAAAAAAATCAAGTTTTAAATCATCAAAAAGCTGGAAAAAGGTACATGATGCAATAACAACTAACTACATTGCATGCCAGTCTCTGAACAATGACACATTTTCTTGATGTGATCAATTATCAGCTCTGGTTGGAAAACCTCGTGAACTAGAAGTCAACAAATAAAAATGTAATAATGAATAATGATTTAGGTGAAATAAAGCCTAATGCCTTTTGAAAAATGTACGGACCCCCGAACAAATCTAAAAAACTTATGCTCATGGCCTAAAAGCACGTTGTGAATGAAATTGTAAATGCGTTTTAATATGCCATTTATTTATTCATTTTCAATTAAAAAAATGATTGTTTCCAAAAAAAATAAAAAAATTATTTTTTAATTCTGCGCAGAGTTTGAGGAAGCAGCCATTTGGTATAGCCATTGATTTACACGGGGCTCACTAGTCTGCGAGAGTATCACGATACACCTTGGAAATATCATGGTCAAACCTGTAACGTGCCATCGTATGTTGGTAAACTGAACATGGTGCATTTCGGGATTGTTGCAATCAAGAAAACTGAATTAGTCTCCCTTGTGAAAAAGGAGTTTGAAATGACATTTTAGTCCACTTGATTATCTTTATACATGTGAATTTATATCAACATTGCTAGGTGCACGAAACGATGTGTTGAAAACTGCGTGAAAAAATGTGGCGTTATGAGAGATTAGTCAAGTGGTATGTGTACTTAGTGTCATGAACAGTTAACCATGCATTGGGAATATAAAACGAATAAATACTAAATTTGAATGGGGTTTTAGAGAACGATAAAATTTTGTAAATAAGGAAAAAGTAAACACGGTCACAGGCGCAATCCAAATTACCTATCGTCTGTGGTTGAGGATTATTACTCAACCACCGTTCGAGATGTGTATATAGGGGGCCGACCAGGTAACCTTGTTAATAGTCTCTTCTATTGTGACTGATGACATCATCCAAACACCCAGGTTCCCGATCCGCATAACGACCGGCAGGTACGCCTTTACAACTAAATGGTTTAATCGCGCAAGACTTCGCACTGGTGGTAGCCATCGCACCAGCTCAAGTTCGTTGCCAACAACATTACAATCAAATACAAGTTAATTAATACAACTACAGAAGTAACATTTTAGCAGATAAATAGCGTAGGCCTATATATTCTACAAAATTCGAAGCCAATCGAGCTCTTAAGTTGATGTTGAAACTCGCATCATTTCTCTATTTAAAAGTTTATGTTCCCCTCGGCTGAGTCTCAGCTCTCGGCCACTGGCTAAATTAAAAAGAAAAAGACGGGCATTGGACGGCACCTAAAAATGATGGTAAATTTGGTATTCTATCAAATTCGTAGCTGCAAGCTTTACAATTTGGCTAAAGAAAAGCATTTATATGCTTCAAAAATCTATCAACGTATTGTCATTGATCTGTACGTAGCTCCATTCACCCGGGGGGGGGGGGGGGGAAAAAAAAAAAAAAAAAAAACTAGTTACACAGTGCTGTGGAAAAATTGGTCCACTCAGGCATGACATATAGTATGCACGTAGATTTACGACTGAGTTTCGGGAACGGACTCAAGGTTGGCAGGGATGAATTCCCAGTTTTAAAAACATTAATTTTGTAAATTTGATACTTTGTCAAAATACCTTTACAAGACAACCATACTTTTTATGCGTGATGTGCATAAATGCTGCTGTGCAGTAGATTGCTAAGCCCTACTCCTTGATATCGCATGCATACATCTTAAGACTTGTAAAAGGTATCTAGGTAAGGAGGTATCTTGAAATAAGTCAGCCTGACTGTTTCTACATGGATCAAATCCATGGTTTCCTACATTCAACCATGGAAAACAGTGTATTGAAAACCACATCTCCCAGTAGCTTGCATGGTCACCAGATATCATTTGTTTACATGCCTCAATCTTCCAAATATTACAAATATGCTGTCAAACTTTGCAGTTTATTCCGTACAAGTCTGATGAATTCATCAGGGTCACTAGTGACCCAGGGTCGCTAATTGTCACAACCCCAGATAAACATGATATTAAATAGTCCAAATGCACCACTAGAGCAATTTTTTGAATGCTCAAAATCACAAAAATCCAAGAGAAATTGAAACTTGTACATGTATACCGTATGTTATTGTTGACATGTATCAGAAAATGCAAGCAGGCGTTCAACCCAATCAATACTAGGATAACAGAATGAATGAAGGTATTGAGTCAGTCCTCCTTCAGATTACATCACCTCTAGAATATAAAGGTCTGGCATGCCTCAATGCACCTACAATGGGATAAGTGGAAGAGATGTCAAAGTTTGTGTAAACAGTGAAAATTTGATCAAAGCAGTTTCCAGTTACTATCCTTGTGAGTCTGTGTTATCGGCAACAGACTCGCTTTTTGATGGGAGTTGACTGTTGCACATTGAACATTATTGTACCTGTAGTATGGGCCATGTAATAATTTGTATTGGTTCCTAAGTTATGAACAGTTTTTTTTTCAATAGAAAACAAATAATCTGTGCATTCTCTTTGCCAATAACTCAAGATCAATATTTCTGACTCATTTCCTTCAATCACGTCACATCAGTACTAGTACATCTTATTCTTTGCAATTTCTGTTGATCTCTCTTAATTGTATTCAAATTACAGACAAGATTGTGAAGTATGCGGGCAAGAATCTGGATGGCGCCTATGTTTGTGAGGTTGGGCCAGGTCCCGGTGGTATCACTAGATCTATTCTGAACAGAGGTGCTGCAAAACTTGTAGTGGTCGAGAAAGATAAACGGTTTATGCCAAGTCTAGATGTGAGTACCAGTATCATCATCATCATCAGCCTTTTTGTCTGTCCACTGTTGGACGAAAGCCTCAACATGTTTCCATGCTGGATTTTGGCCTACCCTTCCATGCTGGCTTAGTGCGGGTTGGAAGGGACCCTAGTACCTAGAGTGATGAGTGCAGGTAACAGACCCGGGATGGTCCCCTACTCTTTTCGATAAGGTCTGCAACTTTTTTACGTGTTCAGGAATGACTCCCCTGATACACGGGACCAACATATATTAATACCAGTATATTAAGTTGCAAAGCAATTCAAGATTGAAATCATTGCTGACAATTGTATCTAGGTGTTATGGATATGGATTGGGTGTGTGGGAA
The DNA here is from genome assembly GCA_023653785.1 of Ophioderma brevispina. Lineage (NCBI taxonomy): Eukaryota > Metazoa > Echinodermata > Ophiuroidea > Amphilepidida > Ophiodermatidae > Ophioderma > Ophioderma brevispina. The sequence goes on from JAMKCH010033730.1 coordinate 15,282, forward strand.
GTTTCCGTAACCTGACCCATCTGACACACTTTTTTCTGACACATGAATTTGAAAACCTTAACCCCAAAAGGCCCGAGGGGGGACCATTGTTTTTAGTTTTTTAGGTTTGGACTAAAGATTATTCATCATACCAAAGGTAATAACAGATTGGTTATATTGGCAAAGCAACATTGGGTTGAAAATAAAAAATTACTCTTTTTAGGTCACAAATGTGACCAAATAATGGGCCCTTTACATATTTTCAATAAAATGTGATTAAAACACAGTTGTAGGGCCTTCTTAATTATGCACCCTGTAATTCTTGATAATACTTTTCTGCAGATGCTTGCTGTTGCCTCTGAGGGGAGGATGCAGGTGGTTAATGATGACATCCTCAAATTCAACATGGAAGACATGTTTCCAGCATCAGTGAAGAAACAGTGGCAGGAAGGTATAGTATACAAATAATGAATGTTTATGAGTGCAGTGGTAAGAATATTTTCATGTTTTGAAAGATGAATAATGCCTCGTTGAATGGAACATTTCAGTTCAATGAATGAAAATACTCTTTCCATTACACAAATGAAAAGCATTCATTATTTGTTTTATATAACATCTAAGTAGATCCTTGTCATTAAGCACAGACAAGCTTGACTATGCTAACCTTTGCCCCAGGCTAGCTAGGTTAGGCTAGGGCTAGGCTAGGCTAGCCAAGAAGTGGTAAGACCCAGGCCCTAACTCTGAGACTGGGCTAGGCCTAAATGTTGACTTACATTTTTATTTCCTACTACTTGCTATAATCACTGCATTAAACTTAGTCTGAAGAAAACTCCATGGTCGGGAATTCTGAGTAGAACCTGCTGAAAACATATCTTGCCGGCACTGCGGCAGAAACTGAAACAAGATCGTGCCCCATTGTTCGCCTCAGGCAACGTTACGTCAGTTCTGAAACTCACTGCAGCACCGCAGTGCTTATCGTAATATTGCATCATAGCCACGGCAAAGTTCCTTAATATGCATGTATTAAGTGATCTGCGTTTTGTGAAGACGCATGAGGCGTGCAATAGAATGAAAGGTATAGAACAAAATGCATGCCGAATGGAACAAAAAATGCACGGTATTTGACGTAAGCATTAAATATTTCATTTATTGAATGACATGTGACCTATAATCATCCAATCAAATTACAAGGATCTACTTAGGTGTTATATATTATACAAATATTGAATGCCTAAGAGTGTGATGGTAAAAATATATCATGAGGTCAAATTTTGACTTTTCCATTTCAGAAGGTGAAGCTGAGTGAAATGGAAGAGTCAAAATTTGACCTCATGATATATTTTTAGTATTGCACGAATATAGACAGACAATATTTGTTAATTTCATGATATCACTTGGTTTCTTTTTATTGAATACCTAAGAGTGCAGACGTATCATTAGGTCAACTTTTGCCTTTTCCAGCCGAGTGAAATGGAACAGTCAAAATTGGACCAAATTATATTTTTAACTATTACATGAATATAGGCATGTGATAGTATACAAATATTGAATGTCCAAGAGTGTGATAGTAAAAATATATCATTCGGTCAAATTTTGATTTTTCCATTTCACAAGGCAAAGCCGAGTGAAATGGAACAGTCAAAATTTGACCGAATGATATATTTTATCTATTGCACAATTATAGGCAGTCAATATTTGTCTTATATCATGATATCACCTGGTTTCTTTTCTTGCCATGTGATAGTAAACATTATCACAATGGCTCTGATCACTGTAATAAAGAATAGATGTTAATTACAATTTAAAAAAACAAACCTGAACACAAAAAGAACTTACATGATCCAGTGTTTAATGAGGGCTTATAACTTCCAAGTTAACTTCAACCAAGTTTTTTTCTGATTGTATTCTTTTGAATAATATTCTGTTGATTTTCCTTTTCAGACCTTCCCAACATTCACATCATAGGCAACCTACCATTCAATGTATCTACACCGCTCATCGTCAAATGGCTGGATGCAATGTCCAATCACAGGGGGGCATTCGTCTATGGAAGGAGTCGTATGCTGCTTACTTTCCAGCTTGAAGTTGCACAGGTAAAAACAACTCAGAAGGCTGTAGCTGGGTAATTTTATGTTTGTCGTGTTACAATTTTGTTAGATTTTCCTAGTATATGAACTCACAGGACAATATATCAAATTTTAGTTAAGTTAGTTAAACCAAAGTTTTAAATCCGGTTTTCCCCCCGCTAAACGGGGGTGGCCGGATTCACCTCATATTCAGCAATACTGCTGTGTGAGGATTTATTGGAGGAAAAGATAATTGACCGGATGCCCTTCTTGATGCCAATCCACAGTTTTTGGCGGTGGGCCTAACCTTTGAGCAACCATGCCCACCATGCAAGGCAGCATGTGCTAGATGGCTGGCATTAGCTCTCCAGAGCTGACCCCCTTGTAGGTAGATTTTTTTAAATTTTTCATTCTACCAGGGTAACCAGCTACCATCCTCATCAGATTTCCTTAGAAACCCAATGGGTGTGACGGTTTAGCTGCCGACAACTCGGCCCTGGGACAGGTAGTACTGGTTACCAGGATACCAGTAGCAAGCCCTCAAAGGAAACCTGCCCTGACCGAATATTACAAATTAAAAACATTAAATTTGTGGATGAACTCTTGCAACATTAGTTTATATACACATCAATGTGAGTCAATTTATGAAACCTCAAATGAAAGTCTTTAAGTTGGTGTTTTACTTATAAATTGTTTTGCCTCAAGCAACTAAGAACACTACAATTGTATCTACTTTATCCAAAATGAACAATTTAGTGTGTGAGTCGTGGTAAAGGTTAAATAATTTTCATATGGTGTTTTCCCCTCACATGGAAGCATATCACCAAAAACATCTCATTAGAAATTAATTTGAACTGAACTCATTTCACATTTTCACATACACAAAACAATACTGTCGCACAGTGGCTTTCTGGTGTAGCGACCGGCACTTGTCCCTGTGTCAAAATATTGAGGAGTGGGATGCATTTTTTTCTCAATTTTTTTTTGGATTGTAACCAACTTTGATATAAACTTGGATGGATTGAGCATGATACACAAAGATATTGGTCGAGCTATGAGTTTTAAAAAATATTGTGCGAGGCGCAGATGAGCACAATATTTTTAACTCATAGCGAGTGCAATATAAGGTGCTACTAGCATTAGCTGCGCATTTGAACAAGGTGTTATCGGCAGTAGATAGCACACAAATTAGATGTTATCAGCAGTAGATAGCACATGAATAAGGTGCTCTCAGCAGTAGATAGAACATGAATAAGGTACTATCAACAGTAGATAGCACATGAATAAGGTACTATCACCAGTAGATAGCACATGAATAAGGTACTATCACCAGTAGATAGCACATGAATAAGGTACTATCACCAGTAGATAGCACATGTATAAGGTACTCTCAGCAGTAGATAGCACATGAATAAGGTACTATCACAGGCTTCGAATTATAATTTTAGAATGACATGCACCGGTTCTTGTAACTTCAAAAATTTGCATGCACAATGTAAAAGTTACATGCACAGGCTAATGTAAACATGGATTGGTGCTACTGCTAACCTTTATTCATATCAGACTCTGGTACGTTTAGACTATTGACAGTTGGCTCAAATTTTATCATTTCAGCATTCAATGACTTTCTATGAAATAAGCTAAAATTGCATAGTTTATAAATTCACAAAGTTCAAATTTACATTCACACGTGCATGCAGGATACAAAAGTTACATTCACAGAGAGAAAGCTACATGCACCTGTGCATGTGTGCACCTGGGTAATTCGAAGCCTGTATTATCAGCAGTAGATAGCACATGAATAAGGTGCTATCAGCAGTAGATAGCACATGAATAAGGAACTATCACCAGTAGATAGCACATGGATAAGGTGCTTTCAGCAGAAGATAGCACATGAATAAGGTTCTCTCAGCAGTAGATAGCACATGAATAAGGTACTATCAGCAGTAGATAGCACATGAATTAGATGTTATCAGCAGTAGATAGCACATGAATAAGGTGCTACCAGCAGCAGATAGCACATGAATAAGGTGCTATCAGCAGAAGATAGCACATGAATAAGGTGCTCTCAGCAGTAGATGACACATAAATAAGGTGCTATCAGCAGTAGATAGCACATGAATAAGTTTTCAGTTGCAAAAAATAACTTATGAGAATGTTACAGACTTGTCCTCAATTATAAGCTATTTATGCAAATTTCAAATATTTTGAATTTTTTGGGTGAATCACTGATAGTGTCTCTTTAAGGTCAGTAACAAAAGTTAAAATATGGTTTTGCTTGCTGCATGAGCAGATGAATCAATTGAAAAGTAAAGGTTGCATATTTAATTGTTTTTGTTTTCTCCACCAGAGACTAGCAGCCCCACCAAATCATCCCCAGAGAAGTCGTTTGTCTGTGATGGCACAGCATCTCTGTCAAGTCAAGCATTGCTTTACAATACCAGGGACTGCATGTGTACCTAAGCCTGATGTAAGTACTTTTCTATGTAACATTGTTACATTCAAACAATGCTTTCAATACCAGGGACTGCATGTGTACCAAAGCCTGATGTAAGCACTTTTCTATGAAACATTGTTACATGTTAAACAATATTTTACAATACCAGGGACTGCATGTGTACCAAAGCATGATACTGCTTTATAAGCCAAATACTGCTTTTATACTTTTAACACAGTAATGTGACAGAAATGATGTGACAGAGATGATGGCCCAACCTTTAACCCAGCATGGCTTTGCCCGATGTTTGGTCACCTGCTGGCCTTTTTTGGGCCTTTGACCACCACCCCTCCAATAAATTGTTTTTAGAAATGTCTTGTGTGGTGATTTGTTGATGTAATATGGAAAAACAGTACTTTATATTAAGGAAATAAGTTGAGTTAAGTTCAGAGATAGGTGACAGGGCACAATCTTGAACTACTTGATCATTAAGTGCTTAGCAGCGCTCATGCGAGAGAATCGAAAAAATGCTGGTAATACATTTTTTAAACTTGCAAATCAGGGATAAGTTTGCACAATTCCATATAACTGCTTTAATGTAGAAAAAAACCACCAAATAGTGAAAAAATTAAGAATTTGAGGAAATTTATCATACTGTCTCCCGCAAATAGACATACAGCGACGGTGTTTCAAAATCTGCACTAAACAGCTGATTGTGGTTTACACCAGTACAGAATAAGCAAAGATCAATAATGTTTGTGTTAGGTCCAAACTGGATTGATCGTGGTGAACAATATCTGTGCTATACCGGGAAGGCTTTTTTTTATCTCAGGTCGGAATTTGATAAGCACGTATAGAAATTACAGAATCGGATACAAAAAGTACTGCCTTGTCTTTAATACAAGGATTTAGGCCAACACTTGCAAGTTATGTTCACCATATTGATTCCAGGAACAAAATATAAAAATATGAATTTTGATGATTTTTCGAGGTTTCGGGTTCGTAAATCACTGCGAATCCATTAAAACAAACTCTATATTTTAATGGGTTTTACACAGAAATGTCAGTTGCATAAAGATAGGCATCTTATTTTGCTGAATCCCATTGGTTTCCTCACAACTAATGCAGAAATTACAAATTCAGTGGTAACACGTCATTGGATTGATGTACCATGGGGGATCACCTATATGACATGTGAAGGGGGTACAGCAGCCTGGTAACAATTCATTGGAGTGATGTACCATGGGGGGTCACCTATATGGACATGGAAGGGGGTACAGACGCCTTTAACCAAGGTTAAAGGGCAGGACATTTTAGAAACCTAAAGATGTTATTAATTTTATATTCTTACATGTATTATAGAAGCATAATAAACAAAAATTTAACTTTTAGCAGCACTTCAAACACAAACCCTTTTTTAATTGAGCCATTTAGATTGGTCATAAAGGAGGCACTTCAGAAAACGGGCGGAGAGCTTCATACCATGGGAAGGCCTTATGCGTGACGTCATCCTGTTTACTCCAGAGCACTTCCGGTTGCAGCACTGATACGGTGATAGGTGCAGAGCTGGGACTACCGCAGTATTTAAAAAAAAAAAAACAAAAAAACTGGACAAGGTGTCGTTTTCGTATAACATTTTTACCAAATAATGGAACTGGCATTGTGGGGAATTTGAAATGGAGATGGTAGATGAGCGGTTTGAAGTGCTTTTGTAACTAGTGTGGAAGCCCAGAGCAGAGTTATGATGAAGACGTGGGGGTAGATTTTGGGGAAGGAGAACGCGAGGTAACAGGCCGGCCGATTGAGCATCCAGCAAAGAAACGGTAGCAAATAATGCCAAGGAAAATAACCATGACCGTTTTGACGGACGCTGAGAAAACATTTGAATTTGGTGAATTAAAATCTTGTTAAATATTTAGTACAAAAATCAGAGCAATTTATACAAAATAGCACGAGAATTTTCGTGTAGAATTTTGCCAATCTGAGACTGAAGTGTAGCGTATTTTGTGCGGCTGCCATGGCCATATCACATGGGGTTTAGCTGTACAATTGCCGGCCCGGATTGCACTTGCAGGACGACCGACTCAAGTTGGGATTTACCCTGATAAGGTCAGTGTTTGGCTGAATACTTTCATTTCAAGATATTTCTGCAATCATATCATGGCCAAGATTCTTTGTTTAATCAATTGATGGATCTGAAAAGCTGGACATTGTACATCGTAGAAGAAGGCTGACATGAGCTGATAAACATGAACCAAACACGGCGTGGCTTGCAATAGACACGCGCTATGGACCCAGAGGGGGCATTGACCCGGATTTAAATGGTCAGGTTTGTGCTCATACTGTCATTCAAGAATATTTCTGCACATCATTTTATCCAAGCATCTGTTAATAAATTGGATTTGTATGAATTGTAATTAACAAAACCCATTCGGACTGAGAAAAACACGAGTTATGCACAGGTAAGACCGGGGTAAAGACCCACGCCCACAAGATACGTGCGCACGCAAGGGAGTGAAACATGACAGGCAGAGGGTACACGCGTAAGCTGCCGTGTCGTATTTTGAGGGGGTGGGTGAGGTTAGAAAAAAAATCCATTCGCTTTGTTAAATAAGCTCTAAATGTAAAAAATAATTTGCGTATGTATGTCACACAATATCCTCCTAAGTGCAAAAAAAAAGTCCGAGAGAAATTGAAGCATATTTTAAAATGTTCAAAATGAGAAATAAGGCTTAAAAACTAGTAAATTGATTTGGTTCAATTCCTGAGAATTACGTGCACCAGCCCGTTTACAGCACATTCGCAATGCTGTGATTAATTCACGATTGCTCGCTTTATACAAAGTCATATAAAGTTCTAATCTCGACAAATAACAATGAATATGTACTTATAAGATTGAATACCGATCAACTTAATTTGCCTCTCAATAAAAATTTATGTTGGGATTTCTTTTTCAACAACTGTTCAAAAAGCTTGGAACCATACGCTGTGTGTGCTTCTGCATCGCGTATGTCACAGCCTTATTGGTGCTCTAGTGGCAACACCGATAAATAGGTTGACGTCACCGGGATGTTTGCCGGTGTGTTACTTTTTGGAAATCGTTGTTTAAGCGTATGGCTGGGTGGGGGGTATTATGCATTAATAAAAAATGATGGGGGGATAATGGTAAATGTTCATTAAATAAGCAGCCCACCCAATTTTAAGCTTTATGTTGATACAAATTCGTTAAATTGTACCAAAAAATGTCATGCCCCTTTAACTAGTTCTTTAGCTTTTTGTGGGGACTTTATTTTCCTGGTAAGCATCTTCCACTAAAACCAGTATTGGGCTTCTTATGTTTTGTTTTCTTAATTTAGGTTGTACATCGGGTAGTGCATTTACACCTTCAGGATCCCCTGATAGGGGCTTGAACATCAAACATGGTGGAAAACAACTGGTTGGATCTGTGTTCCACTACAGACAGAAGTATTGCAGGAAAGGCCGGAGAGTAAGTACATAGCAATTTATAAGCTTGGGTGTGCAGCCATTCCACTCCATCTGAGTTTCTACCAGTGCTTTCAGGCATTGCCACCTGCAGTGCTTCAGAGAGAACACCACACGCACAAAACTGGTGAATCAAGGGCTCTGCTGGACAAAAGCACTGCTGAGAACACTGTCAAAGAATCACCAACTCGGCAGACAGAGGACTGTGCTATGTCGGACATTTTCTGTTGACACGATGCTAAACTCTCCAGCTCAACCATTCAACATCTTAAAGACATGGAACATGCCTGGTAGTAATCTGCCACTAAGGAATGGGTCACCTTCAAACCTGATTCGCCAAAGGCGTACCGCCTGCCAGTGTGGTTCGCATCACAGACGGTGGATCACATTCTCATGAGTGTCTTACCTACGTCCACCGGGTGGACATAAGACTTCTCAAACCCCAACCAATCAACAGGGAGCTGGCTCCACCGTCTATAGCATATTTAGCTGCTGCCTTCATATGCAAGAAGAAGAAAGAAGCTTTTGGGAAATAGGGTGTACCAGAATGTGTTGAATGAATGTACTGTGATGATTCAAAAATTGTGCTTACAACGTACACATGCTTGTGTAATGATGGAAAATTAACTCTGACAGGTGTTTTTTTGTTGATACTTTCATTGACGTAATTCCCTCTTGTTCAGGATTTTCAAGGTTACTTTCAATTCGTACACACAAATGACATATTTCAAACATCTCGTTGGCCCTTTAACTTAAATTATAAGAATAAGGGAAACTTCAGTCTTCACTGAAAACTTAATAAACAGCACAGGAAAAATAATAAGCCTTCCCATTCAAGGCATGAGATGAGTACTAAAAAGTACGGACGGCCATCTTGAATCAGCGAGCTCACCATTGGTGTGCTTAGATTTTTACCGCACAAGCCCATATACTAAAAACTAACACGGAAAAATGCCACTTCTTGTGATTTCGCCAGGCGGACCCTCTTTATAAAATGATCCTTTTACATCTAAGAACATATCAGGCACGTGGTTTATGCAGAAAGTTTAGCGTGCAACGATTGGGCACGGCATTTTTGGTTAGAGTTTCATATAGAAGTCCCATGGATGCAAAGGAGGTTTATTACAATTGATTCCATCTTTACGCTGTATGAGTTTGCAGAACGCTGATGGAATTGATGGCAACTCTTTTGTATACTTAGGACTTCTATTATGAAAGTTACCGTGTTTTTTGCAGATTTTCAAAATGCATCAAAAGTAGCATGGGCTATAGCATGTTCGTGAGGTGCTTATGCATGGTGTGACGTAATTAACACAATGGAGTTGCCAGTTTTAATATTTTAATTAGGATGGAACTTTGACCCGGTGAGTGCGAAAACAGCGTCAGCCGTCGTTCATTTGTATTTTGGAATCAGCAAAAATAGTGTGTTCGTGCCCATTTAAAGAAAATTAAAAGGGATTAGCAGCAAGTTGCTAATCAGAAACATTGAAAAAAAATCATCAAAATTATATTTAATATTTTGTTTACTGGATGGGATGCATAACATAAACCTGCAAGTGGTTGACTTGGAAATCTGGGGTATTAAAGACAAGCAGTACTTTATATGATTTTTTTTTGCTGTCATTCTTACGTGCGTATCAAAATTCCGGACTGAGATCAAATAAGCCTTCCCGGGGAATATCACAGATTTTCAGTATGATATTGTGCACCATAATCAATACAGTTTGACCTCAACGCAAACATTATTGATCTTGTTTATTTTGTTACTAGGTAAACCACAATCAGCTGTTTAGTGCAGAATTGAGATGCCAGGTTTCGCTGTATGTCTATGTGCGGGAGACAGTATGACAAATTTTCCTCACATACTTCATTTTTTCACTATTTGGTGGTTTCAACATTAAAGGCCGTTATAGGGAATTGTACACACGTATCCCTGATTTATAAGTATAAAATGCATTTCCACATTGTTTTTTATTCTATTGGCATATCACTCGGCTATGTCCCTTTTCACTGCGAACAGTCGAGAGGCCTTGATCTAGAAGGTGTTTATTTGAATGTAGGCCTGTATATTTTTCTCAACCAACCATGTTGGGATTCTCTTTCCTTAGGACCTGATGAAGGAATTGACAGCAGATAGGTTGAGCTTCTCGGGAGTGGAAACCAACTCGTCGTCCCACTACACTGAGCAATGAGGAATTCAATGCCTGTGTTTGGGCTAGCTGCGGGGTTGGGGATATATTTGACTAGAATAACCAGGAGTAAAATTAAGCTATAGGTAGCATTAGGTACCTGGGTGCTGATGACAGAAAAACAGGCCAGTTGTATTTTTACCAAACTGAAGGTTTTCGACTGGCATCAGAGGTTTTCTGGCATGTGTAGCAACCAAAAAGAGGGATTTGAAACACTTATGTATTTTCACTCTTGTATGGTTTACCATCTGGTGGTGAACCTCCATGGTGGCAGTAATATGAAGAGGAACCTTAACCCCCCCACTTCAGGTTTTTTCCACGGCGCTAAAACCCCTTTTTTGGGCAAATTATGTAATGTAAGTTGTCAATGACATGTGTCCGCTTCCTTTTACCAAAAAACAACATCCCACCGGGGATAGGTAAGATACAAGGGGATCCCAAGTGATCGATAGGGGGGGTGGAACACCCAATCCGGAAGAGAAGTACCAAACATGCCTAACACAAAAACTAAGAGAACTATGCCACAGACACGTGATTTTGGTACCAATAGAGAGATATGGTACCTCCTCTTTCCATTGATACCAAAATAAGTCACCAACATACCTATCATTACGTCACAATGACGTCAATAAAGTTCGCATGTCAGCAAACTGCCACTTCTGACACACACAGTGGAAACTCAATTTTTCGCCAAAAGGAGAATCAGATTTTCATGCGCTTTTTGACTCTCTACTGAGGGAAAATGATAGTTTTATATAATAATGACATCATTTAGAGCTATAATAGGGTGTTTGAGTCGCTAAACTTGCGAAATATCAAATTCCACCCTAATCAGTTATTTTGTACCTTTCCTAAATTATGACGTCATGGTGGTCATAATGGGGATGTAGTACTATTTTGGTACCAATGGAAAGAAGAAAATTATAAGCTATCCTTTGGTACCAAAGTTACAGGGGAAGGGTTTCAGTAACGAAAAAATCACCAGGGGGTGGTAGGTAACCACCCCCCCCTTCGGGATGTTTTGTTACAAAAAATGCTCAGGTAGACGAGGTAAAGGAGCCATGACATGATTGCTTATAGCCTTCAGGATAGCCTTGTCCCAGAACCACAATTTTAAGAAGTGGTCCAAATTTTGGTATCAGTAGGAAAGTACTACATTTTTTTTTCATATTCCCTGTAGTAAAATCTTAGGGCTGAGGGTGTTTGGTTGGTATGAGTGAAAATGTATTCCATTTTGGTTGACCATAGTAATTTTACACAGTACGCTATGGGTTTATAAAATCTGTTCTTTGATTATCCATCCAAAACGGATTGAAATATCAGTGTGATGATGATGAAACTTTACAGATGGGTTTTGGGGTGTGTAGGTCTCTTATATCAAGATAAAACGTTCTACTTAAATGGGTAATCTCCCTTAACATAGCGGTTCATTTTTCCTTCTAAAAACATTGACCTTTCAAGAGGTTGAAACCGCTTCATTTATTTCCAATACCAGTTTGAGCCTCGACCTGCAAATGGTGTACCATGCAAAGAGTGAATAATTGTTCATTTTAAATAAATGAACGTATATGTGATCCTTTGTTCATGCAATACAGCACCAAGCAAAAGATAGTTCTGTATTGCTCAAACAAATGGGATAAGAATTTTTTAATACAAAACATCACCTTGTACTAGAGATCCATGACAACAATTCCTTGGAGCTTTCTTGTTTAACTTCCTTGTAGGATATATGGGCATTCCAATAATTTAGAAAAAACACGGTGCGGACCCTTGAAAGATGTATGTTGCCCTACAATATGAACTGGACGCGGGGGCCCCCTCCTTTCAACGTTTACAAAGGTGGCAGTGAGATAAGCAAGCCAAGAAAACTGAAATAATGTTATAAAAACATGGCCACCATTTCTCAGATTATGGTTGCCCTCGTAACATGTACGTCACAAAACAAAAATGCTTCAAATCAAACTTGACACTTCATGACAAATACAGTGTGTAGTAAAAAAAAACCCCTACAGTTCAGAATAAAAATAATTAAAACTTCAAAAAATAAAAAAAGTAAATGTTTGCTTTGGTTCTAAAGAGGGATAAACAGGCTTTCAGAAAAGAAACGTTTATTTGGTGTCATTGGATCTTGGAGGACGAAATTATTGCCTATTTTGATGAGAGATTACAAATCATGTTAGGCCGATTTTGAGCCAAACAAGGATGCAGATGCAGCGTTTACATTAGAGTAACATGGTCTTCAGCAGTCATTTGAGTAATTGTAAAAATATAAAAACCAACTTATGTTAAAAACAATAGAAGGTGGGAGATAGTAATTGAAGGATTATAAAAATCTATCCGGAGATTACAAAAGGAAAATGCTGAGTGAAAACATGTTCCAATTTTCCAAATAAGAAGTCAAGTAGCTAGTGTATCCCACCAAAGTTTACTTTGGTTCAGCACGATTTCATTGGTTAACCTACAACAAACTTGGGAGCCAAATGAAACCATAGAAGGTTTTGTGTTCCGCTTGAAAAAAAACCAGTCATATTGAACTTTTTTAGTTTTATCCAATTTATTTACGAAAATTTCAGCTTTAGGTTCTCGCAATTTGGACGCTTAGTATCTTACTTGTGCAAAATAAATTCCTTAGAGATGTAAAACAAAATTTCTGAGCAGTCATTATGTTTCCTGAACTGATACATTGATAGGATGATTTTTTCAATTACTGACTCTTTATGATTGGGAACATTGGTAATAATGCTGTTGAAGAGATGTAACTTATAATTATGTTACAAAATAAAACCGTTTTAATCAACCTGATATGTTTTTGTTGAGAAGAAATCGATACCATTTGAAATTGCATGTTGTGAATTTCCTTTGCTATTATACGATATGGTATACGTCGGTTTTTGGGGGGGGGTCAGTCTCTCCCATTGTAAATGGCTGAAATCGGCCAAACGGAATTTTTAGGGCTCTCCGCAGAATTGACATAGTTTCTGAACCCAAGTCCGAAAAGACACCAAATAATAAAAATCTTCTGATAGCCTGTTTTATCCCTGTCAAACACCCAAAGCAAACATTCAAGCAAAATACGTTTAACCTTTGAAGAAAAAATCTTTCCTGACTGTAGTGTTTTTATTGACATCCCACTGTCTTGCAGCTGATTGTCAAAATCCATGTTGTCCAAGTCCATTCCACAAGTTCACACTGTTGTACATAAATATAAACGTTCAATCTAAAAAACCACATTGTGATGTAGAATGGTAGGGGGTTGTTCATTTTTGGATTTGGTTATAATTGGTGTGTTAAATGTGAAGGGTTTTCTCCATCAATAGTTTCGGGTAGGGGATATTCTTGTGTCTGGTAGCCAAAGACAACCCTGTCAGCTGTTTGTAAAATCAAAGATATTCAATCTGGAAAAAATAGTAAATTGGCCACTTCTTGTATGATAGAAACATACAAGGGAGATTTAATGTGGAGTACAAATTTAATTGGGTACTTATTCACAAAATAGGTGAAAAAGAAGGACCTTTAATGTTTTGTTGTCATTTTTAAATAGAAATGAAAGGAAAAGAACTTCAGATAGGAAAGTTGTCAACATTGAGTGCTTCGTGTCTTTGCGTTTCACCCTTTAGGGTTTTAGTAAAAAACTAATATAGGAAGGAACCACAATAATAAGATGATGGGAATTGTCTTGGACCAAGAGTTAAACCAGGACTCGGTTCTTACGTGAATACGGACCAAAGGATTGTGTGCTTATTAATTGTGTCTCTTAAACCTCATTCAAAAATGGCAATTGTCACAATTCAGACAATCAGCCAAAACAGGAGGTCTACAATGGCTGTTGTGACGGCTGTGTGGATAGTGCACAACGATGTACCCTGTCACACAGTGAACCCAAAAGAGAGTGTTCGTTATGTGTGGTACATTCATATATTCTGCTATGATGCTTGCAATTTAACTGAAAACAACAGGCCAAGAAACTGCTTATGTTTTCCCTGAAAAAAAGATCACTGCACTTTTATTTTATTCAAAGAGCAGTGTACTTCATAGGAAACTCATTTTAAGAGAGTCTATTGATAAAAATGGAGAAGTTGGAACTAATAATATAGTAAATGTTGAAACAGGCATGGTTTTAATTTGGCTGGGGGTTTCAGCTATAGTAAGTAAGGTAAAACCAAAGTTTTAAATCCGGTTTGTCCTTGATAATGGGGGTGGCCAGATTACTTCCCATTAACAGCAAACTAATGCTGTGTGAAGATTTATTGGAGCAAAAGGTAAATGACCCGGGTTTGCCCTTCCTGACGTTCAATGTGCTTGGATGGATTTTGAAATCTGGAAGATTGAACATATCATTTGGTACCTCAATCCTATTTGAAGAGAATGAAGTTTCTGGAAAATTGTTAAAGCCACCACTCAGTGATTTGTTTTCAAAATTTGAACCTTCCCATTGTCTTTTCAATGGGTAGTTTGCTTAGTATATTCACTTTAATTCTTCAGACAGTAATTAAAAAAAAATCAAACTTCACAAAATTGAGTGCATTCCAGTGACATTCTGAAGAAAATGATTAACTTTGGTGGCTCTCCATTTCATAGCCTTATCAATCAAGGAGAGAATCGGCTGGCAGGATACCCGTGATTTCTATCGTCATTGTGTACAGGAAACACACTTTCCTTCAATATTGTGCTGGTGTGGTAATAAAGTTCAACCAACAAAGAATGGTAAGTTTAGTCCAAAATTACAATAAGGAAAAGAGATGATTAGTTTTAGGATGTATGAA
>JAMKCH010033731.1:0-16210 GCA_023653785.1 Ophioderma brevispina
CCCCTAGTCCTCCCTCACTCCCCACCCAAACTTACAGTCTCCGTCACCACCCCGACCGTCCCCTCCTCCCCAACCCCCATTCCAACGCTTGCGGCTGTCCTTACCCTTATACTCCTATCAACAGCCAAACTATAAAGCCAGCTCTCGAATTCGGTAGCGGTCTTTCAAGTACAGGGGGGCTGTAAACTGGAACAAATTAAGTAATGCATAAAAACACCACTTCCAGAAATGTATCCATCTTCAAAAACAAGTATACATGCAAACTTAACGCGTATTATTGGATTCATTATGCAAGCTAATGCTGCACTAGATCGGCTTAGAATATTTGGAAATTTTCATTAAACACCTATAGAAAATATATAAATTTTACCATTTTGTTTGTTGCAATTGTTGGCAAATTTTTAATATAAACTTGGCTTCGTTAATTGTAAAAACATTTAATTTGACTTGATGTATATTTTTCTTCCCCCTAAGTTAAAATTAAGGTATGTGTTTTTAATGTAAAGTGCAATGATCTAAGGTTATTTTTTAATTAGTAACCTTTCATATTATTATTGTGTACTTACTTGCTCATATTTATGCTGGTTTAGCATTGTATTTGAAAATATTTTCTTTGTAAGTTAAGCTATTAATGTACAATTTGGTAATTGAGTAGTTTTAAATTTTAATTGATATGTATTTTTAATGTTGTATTATGGGCACATGGAAGAAAGAGAACAGAGGGATACTTAAATTTCCCTCTGATGGGGACCCAGGATAAAGATGAAATAAACAACAAAACAAAAACAAAAAACACAGTCCTGGAGCATAATTTCGGGCCAAAATCTCACTAGAAACTACGCCACGTTATCATGGTGATACCGTACGCTTTGTAGACCACATTAGCTCGCCGCACCACTTTCAATGTGCTTCCGCCGGCCCTGGGGTCGAATGTTATTCACTTATCTTAAAGCCAGAACTTAACTGGGCATTTTTTTAACTTCCACCATTACGTAACGGTTTTAGAGTTTCTTTATGAACGTTAATCCCTTTTTAAAGATTTCATTCTGTTGCATAGTGTGAATAACTATGTTTAACAAATTCGTTTTCCCGTTTTCACCTCAACCGAAAGTGGCAAACTCGATTTTTGTGTTCCGCAGTATACTGAAGTTATATCTGATATTGAAACAAGCAAATGAGATGAAAACAAACAATCCTGGAAAGCCGGTCTTTTCTCTTTAATGTGATGTACAAAACGACTCTTACTATTTGAGATAGAATATTGAAAAAAAAACTCGGTTTTTTGATGTACCATTTTTTAGATAGGCTGTAGTTTGCATGAAGGTATGGGAGGACTGTTATCAAGGTTTCAGAATGACCCAAATTTGGGTGAAAGGACGACTGACCTGACACAGACAATCTGAGGTCAAAGGCTCACATTTTTATATAGGTCAAAGATCACACGGGGGATATACACTGGTTTTCTTGATTTCCTAGAGGTAAACATGGTATGAAATTGATAGGTTGACCCAACATACGCCAGCCAGAGGTTTAGATCGGTGTAAAGATATGGTCCGGCAGGAACCATAGACGACAACGGAATACCAAGAGTGAAACTAATATTGCGTGTAGAGTCACTAAATCGAATTGCCATATTCTTAACATTATTGGCGAACTGTGAGACCGGGGGACTATATCGCCCATGCCACACGGGTTTCCCAGAGGTAAGCCACCTGGTGTATCTTGCCGAGCAGGGGTTTCCGATCAACGTCCCGGCAAAGACTGGATAGAAGGCTAAACAACCTTAATGTCCACAAAAAAAACATTTGTTGCATTAACGTTGGTTTGGCGTCTTTCCGAGAAGGGTGTTCCGATCAACGTCTATCGCAGCCAATAAAGGCCATAACGTATTGCCGCAACGCGTTGCACGACATTGCGGCAACGCGTGGCGACATTTCGGCAACGCCGTTGCGAATGTGCAACGCTGTTGCGGCTTCGGCCAATTATAATGACGAATTTCTGTGACGTATTCAAAAATTAGACCCACAACGTGTTGCAAAGTATCTAGCAACGGGTTGTGGAAACTCACAACGCGTTGCGACATTCACGTTGTGACCTTCACAACGCCTGGCGAAGGTTCACAAGCCATAAGGGTCATAACGTATTGCCGCAACGCGTTGTGAGAAAGTAGCCACGCGTTGCGACATTTTGGCAACACGTTGCGGCGTCGGCCAATCAAAATCATGCATTTCTGTGACGTATTTCAAAAAATAGATCCACAACGCGTTGCGAATACGTTATGACCCTTATGGCCTTCACAACGCGTTGCAAGCCTTCACAACGCGTTGCGAGCTTCACAACACGTTGTAAACTTCACAACGCGTTGTGAAGGCAATAAGGGTCATAACGTATTGCCGCAACGCGTTGCGAAGGTTTGCAACGCGTTGTGAAGGTCGTAACGCGTTGTGAGATTTATATTTTTGAAATCCGTCACAGAAATTCATGATTTTGATTGGCCGACACTGCAACGCGTTGCCGAAATGTCGCAACGCGTTGTGCTTTGCGGCAATACGTTATGACCTATAGGCCTATGACTTGTGGACCTTAGCAACGCGTTGTGAAGGTTTGCAACGCGTTGCAAAGTATCTAGCAACGCGTTGTGGGTCTATTTTTTGAAATACGTCACAGAAAATCATGATTTTGATTGGCCGACGTCGCAACGCGTTGCCGAAATGTCGGAACGCGTTGCTACTTTCTCGCAACGCGTTGCAGCAATACGTTATGGCCTTTATGGCTTGCGATAAACGTCGCGGTCAAGACTGGATAGAACCCTTAGAACCTGAGAGGGAGGGATGGATCTTCCCCACCTTCTATCCGTTTATGCACCCCAACCGAGTTATGACCGGAGGAGAAGAGTGGCTGGCGTGTATAACTCGGGAACCACTGACTGGCCGGGGAAATTCGTACGGTTTTACTTATCCCACCCAGCAAACAAGAGAAAGTAACTTAGGCTAGTCAATGTAACAGCAATTAATGCTTTCGCGATTACCTGGCTTTCTTGGCCAACTGGATGTGACCTTTGACCCGTGTGTGATCTTTGACCTAAGATTTGTTTTGTGCTCAGGTCAACGATCCTTTTGACCTAATTTGGTGGTCGCAGGGCATTTCTAAGCAAATTGACCTCTAAATGACATTTGACCTTTTGTGTCACTCCGAAACCTTGCAAACAGAGGTTAAACTGTTCTCCTCTACCTTCATGCCAAATATCAGCCCCATATGTCAAAGTATAATGAAGCGCGTAGCCGGACAGACAGAGAGACCGACAGATCTCATTTTTAGTAATATACAGGGTGATTAAAAAGAATTTACACTCGTTTTATTTTTTGAAAAATACCGAAGATATATTGACTGTTACATAGATTGTTTCACCTACTAGAGATTTTGTGATTTTTTAAAAATTTGCATTGAAAAGTTATGCTAATTTAAAGATAGGTATTCATTTTCACCTGTACTCACTGTTGTGGAATATGGTCAAAGAGACTTTGGATGAGTCTACGCAAGTACATCATGACGTTCTTTGCTTGCTTTGACACCTTTATGTAAATCTTCAAATATCAAGAAAACTTTTTCATTATTCTGAAATCAATAACAAGTTATGGGATCCGGATATTTATAACAAAGTTGTGATTTTCTATATGAAGGACTTCGATTTGAGCTTAGATATTTCACACAGTCATTAGTATATTAGTGCATGAGCCGAGCAAATTTCCGGTATCCTGAAAGGGCAGAAAACGACACTTATTATGCAGCCTCAGTATACCATGGCCTACACAAAAATGCATGATAGGATTTCTGGAATGGTAGCTATAGCCATTTAGGGGGTAACAAAGGTTTACACAGGGGGAAATGTTTAAATTGCTTCAATCATGTTGAAAAGTATACCATATTGTTTGTCTGATCATAAGGATTCCAAAAAGGTATAGGCTCAAAACAGCAAAAATCAATAAAAAGGGCAATTTTCAGTTGTACAGAGGTCAAATTTCAAAGTTGCTCTGATTTGGATAAAATATGTTGCATATTGTCGGTGGAGCTCATAGGATTAAAATAAGGAATAGTTTTGACTGTCTAAAATGCTTAGTTACCAGTGTAGGGGGCAAAAAAGGTCTACGTCCATTGTATTCAATGGGCGTGACCTTGTTTCCCCTACTTTGGTAAGTGAGCATTTAAAACACTCAAAACTATTCCTTATTTTAATCCTATGAGCTCCATCAATTATGTGCACCACTTTTCAACCAAATTGGAGCAACTTTAAATATTGACCCCTGTACAACTGAAATTTTAACCTTTTGACCTGTTTTTGCTGTTTTTAACCTTAACTCCAAAACTTTGGGTTGTAGATAGTACAAACTATACCTTTTTGCCTTTTTGGAATCCTTGTGGTTGGACAAATGATATGGCATACTTTTCAACATGACCAGATCATTTTAAAATTTTGACCCCTGTATAATTGTTGATTGTCCCCTACCTGGTTATAGCTACCATTCCAAAAATGCTATCATGCATTTTTGTGTAGAGGATAGTGTACTGATGCTGGATTATCGTTTTTCCCCTTTCATGATACCAATTTGGTTAAAATTTCCTGATGGCTTAAGGACTATATGGACAAGCATTATATATATGCAAAAAACACAATTTGTTTGTAATCAGCTATACAGTATGGTTATAGCTAGTTTTATCTACAATAATGGTAGATTTATGCTCCACACAGTGCCAGGATTTATTTTATTATCAATTCCATGTGAGCAGAGTGCTGTAATCTGGGAATCAAAATAGGATTCCAAATTGTGGACAGATAGAAATCGTGGTGATTATCTTGGACTGATATACTGTGGAATATTAGTGTCGTCGAGGGAATTATTTAACCTTGTCGTCTTGAACTGCTGAAAAAAAAAAAAAAAAAAAATGTTTTTGCTGTTTTTAACCTTAACTCCAAAACTTTGGGTTGTAGATAGTACAAACTATACCTTTTTGCCTTTTTGGAATCCTTGTGGTTGGACAAATGATATGGCATACTTTTCAACATGACCAGTTATTTTAAAATTTTGACCCCTGTATAATTGTTGATTGTCCCCTACCTGGTTATAGGACCATTCAAAAATGCTATCATGCAGTTTTGTGTAGAGGATATAGTGGTACTGGATGCGTGGATTATCGTTTTTTCCCCTTCATGATACCAATTTGGTTAAAATTCCTGATGGCTTAAGGACTCTATGGACAAAGCATTATATATATGCAAAAACCACAATTGTTTGTAATCCAGCTATACAGTATGGTTATAGTAGTTGTATCTACAATAAGGGTAGATTTATGCTCCACACAGTGCCAGGATTATTTTATTTTCAATTCCATGTGAGCAGAGTGCTGTAATTATTCTACTGTCGTCTTTGAAGCCGAAAGTGCTGGGAATCAAAATAGGATTCCAAATTGTGGACAGATAGAAATCGTGGTGATTATCTTGGACTGATATACTGTGGAATATTAGTGTCGTCGAGGGAATTATTTAACCTTGTCGTCTTGAACTGCTGGACAAAAGTTATCTTCAGGACTGAGAAGATTCCAATGGAATATTACCTGAGGATTTATAAGCGTGACTTTGCATGCTGTCATTTTGAAGTCTTTGCTGTGAGGACATATCGTCGTTGAACTGCAACGCCTCTTTTGGACATTAAGTATCAAACATATAAATTGTGTGTAATTTTACTATATATGTAATGTAGTTTTGGACATACCAAATTCTTGAACCAATTACAAATCATTAAAATATGTTATATTATATAAAATTTAGATCACTTGTGCACAAGGTTCATCTGTTTGTGTTTGAAAGGTATTTCTGACCTTTGACGCCCATAAGACGTCATAACACTTGGTATATATATATACTTATGCTTTAATAATCAATATATTGATTGAGACGATTATGAATAGCTTTCAATAATTTGATAATCAAATCACTAAACCATTCAAGATGGCTCCAAAATGGCAAAATTCATTACTACATATACCCAATGTATATGTATATTAATGTGTGTGAATGTCACTATAACTCATTCAGAGCAGTTAGGATATCATAACATAATCAAAGTGATTGATATCTGCAAGATGGCATCCTACGCTGTACGCTAAATATATAATTTTTATGGGTTTTAGTTTGATTATCACTTCAAAAAATCCCAGTAAGGCTATCTTAAGTGTCTTTGAGTTGTTATTCATCAAATATCCCAATATGGATGCCAAAGGATGCCTAAAACCTACTAAAGACACATATCTCTAGACTATTAGTGATCGCATTTTTCACCGCTTAGTAAGTGCCATTTCCAGCCATATTGGATACCCATCTTGGATGGGCTCTCTTACATGTATCGATTGCTCTGATTACCTAATGATATGAAAACTGATTTGATTGACTTATACAAACATTGCAGTACTAGGTTAGACACATTTATAAATTAGAGGCATTTTAGAGTATCGGAGGCCATCTTGGACGCTATAATGAAGGAATTTTAATCACATTTTTGAAAAATATTTCTTATGGTTTTAATTAATTTCTTGACTGTCAAAACACCAGGGTAGATACCAAATTACCTAACTGCAATCAAAAGTAGATCACGATCAGACACTTTCTTGTATTGGTAGCCATATTGAATTAATTGATTACGTGGTTACAGAATCTTATGTAAATAGGTCACCTTGAATGTTTTAACGAGACAGGCTGAAAAATTACTTTTGATTGAACAACATATGAATGTTTTGTGTTTTGGTGGCCATTTTGATTTTTTGCGTTTCTACAAAAATGCTCAAGGTTTCTCGTCTGGCATCCATCGGATTCAGAATCAGCATAAAAACTGGTCTAGAAACCGTTGAAAAACATTATATATCTAATAAAACAAGGTTGATATTACTTATCAACGAGTCTGTAGCCTGGACTATTTGTAGTTTCACCGGATGTTGTGACCAAGTGCTGTAGGGGTCTTTGGAACACGCGTAGTACACTCAGTTTCCATGGTTTAATTGCAAGTTGATGCCACCCAATAGAGGAAACATCAAAATCCGTTGTTTCTTTGTAGAGCTGCGACTGCAGAAAATAAGCTTGTATTTTTGGGTGATATTGTGACCCGTAATTGTTAAACATCCTGTGAAAATGATTTGAAAATGTTCTGACCACTTCCGGCTCTTAAGATTTGGTGATATGAAAGTTCAATGTATTTTTGTATTTTGTGACAAAATGTAATGTCTGAATTTGTGCCCAAACGTGCCCCTTAATGTAATTTCAGCTCAAAGCCAAACAAATTATAGTAGTTTTAATTTTCGGTTAGGTTAAATTTATTGTTATTGTGGCTATTTGGTAGCCGGCGCGTGGTTGGTATCATGAGTGATGGTTAAAGGCTGACTCAGAGATTTCCCGAGGAGGGTGCCCTCAATTTTCAAACAAATCGTGTTTTTGCATATACATATTGCTTGTCCATATACTAATCAATGTGTGAAATAGCTAAGCTCAAATCAAAGTCCTTCATATAGAAAATCACAACTTGTTATAAAATTCCGGATTCGGAATTTTTGTTATACACAGTATTCTATGGCGCGCAATACTACACATAAATATTTGCTTCATCAAAACGAACAATCCGATTCATCTCAAACTTTGGAATTGTGCATTTTAGGTACTATCTTTAGTGTAGTGGGCTACTTTTAATTTTTACACCAAAATCATAATTTCGAAATCTCTGAGTCAGCCTTTAATATGAGATTCTGGCCCAAAATCTTGCTCCAGGAACATAATTTCAACTCGTCTGATAGTGGCGCTATTCATGATAATGTGTGCACTTTATTTTATTTCATTATTACAACAGAACGACTTTCTGTTGGCTTGGACTGTGTGGCGTGCGTTTGTATGCGATCGCCTTGTAATCGAAAGGTCTGGTCAGGGATATGGTCCAAGTTCTGGCCTGACCGTAAAGTTGAGTATGGACACAATTTTTTTGCTGAAAATGATAGATGAGGGTGTGTAGATTAAGAATCTGCCGGGTGCCACCTGGGCATCCTTGAGCATTTTGAGAAATCCAAGATGGCGTCGCCATAAATGATAATCATCTATTCAACCCTATATTATCAAACTATGGAGTTACTAGATATACCGTGTGTCCCAAAAAAAAACGCAACACTTGGTGGCAGGCGCCATAAGTTTTGAACAAAAGCACGTGACTACTTAGTCTTTGTTGTAAGGTAAAATGGGACTGTTATCTAATATCCCTGATAAGTTCATAAAGGTAGAGTCAATATTTTTTAAGATATGACCCAAAATCAGGTAACTGCAGGAAACCCATTTAACCAACTTGAGGTGCTATTAACTACAAATACGGCACACTATACGTTGAACCCGAACCACCAATATGAATCTCTAAGTCAAACCACCATTTTCCCGTTTTTTTGTTAAGACAGCCTATTGCAAACAGATATTAACATTATGATGTTTCCATGGTAATAACAGCTAATAAAAATGCATTAACACAATTAAAACATCGAATTAGGAATGTATGATCAACAAACTCTTCGTATTGTCAAATAGACAGCAGGATTACGCTCGTAGAGCTAATTATTCATCATCATTTGTGACGGCACACCAAAAGAGTTATCTTAACCCAAAAGTTAATGACCGAATGAATATACTGATATGTTATTGAATTTTGTGTTGAAAACATAGGTGGGGGTTTACTTCATAAAGTTGAGAATGTAACATTATTTTCAGTAACAAGCAAGTTGCATTTGCCCCACGCAGGTATATTTTATGTAATGTGGAGTTTGTCTATGACTTAAGTCATAGTTTTATCGTCTTGACACCAATAATGTTTTATCAATAAACACCAATAAATTAATGTTCTATCATTATCAGTTAAGTGTATTATGTGAACTGCGGTCATTTGACCCAGTCAGGTGTTTCTGCAAGGAAATTGGGAAGTAAATGTTGATTGCATCAATATGTATTGCCATTCTGTTCTTAATTGCCAGTCGTGTGGTTACCAGCTCCTCATTTTTGTAAAATGGGTTCTGCGGCTGACTTCATGTTTTGGCATATCTGAAAAACCATTGACTCTACATTTTGAACTTTTCAGGGATATAGCTAACAGTCCCATCTCCGTTACAACCAAAAAGAAGTAGTCACGTGTGGTGTTTCAAAACTTATGTCGCCTGCCACGAAGTAGGTGGTTTTTTTGGGGGACACCAAGGTAATAGGGACCCAATGAACAAGTGTATGGCCACTTGTAACATTAAGTCATACGTCAAAAGTCAAATGGAAGCGAAATCCAATATAATTTTAAAAAATGCCTTACACCCCACAGCAATACACCCGCGCTACCAAATAGACGGGAAATACGTGCTTGGACATGACCGTTTATTGTGCCTTGCAGTACCTGGACACATCCTTTTTTTGCTCCCAACCCCCACCCTCACTACCCACCTCTAGCACTTGCTAGTCGGTTGTGTAGATAAGAATTGCCGGGTGCCACTGAGCATCCTTGAGGACATTTTGCAGAAATCCAAGATGGCGTTCGCACCATAAATGTAATTATCTTATTCTACTCTATATTATCAAAATATGGAGTGTTACTAAATATACTATCGCCGATAAAACTTGGTTTTTCACTGCTTTATGAATTCGATTGTCATAGTTTTTTGAAAAACCAGGTTTTCGGTACGAAAAACCTGGTTTTTCAAAAAATGTGGACAATCGAATTCGAAAAACCTGTTTTTTCGATTGAAAAAACAGGTTCATCAGTGAAAAACCAAGTTTATCGGCGAAAAACCAGGTTTCTCGGTCGATAAGCCTGGTTTTTAAAAAAACTGACAATCGAATTCGAAAAACCTGTTTTTTCAATTGAAAAACTAGGTTTATCAAAAAAAACTATGACAATCGAATTCGAAAAACCTGGTTTTTCGATTGATAAACCAGGTTTATCAAAAACTATGACAATCGAATTGAAAAACCAAGTTTATCGGCGAAAAACCAGGTTTCTCGCTCGATAAACTTGGTTTATCAAAAACTATGACAATCAAATTCGAAAAACCTGTTTTTTCGATTGAAAAACTAGGTTTCTAGGTCGATCAACCTGGTTTTCGAAAACTATGACAATCGAATTCGAAAAACCTTGTTTTTCGATTAAAAAAAACAGGTTTATCAAAAATCTCTGACAATCGAATTAAAAAACCCGGTTTTTAGATTTGAAAAAACCCCAGGTTTTTCGATCGAAAAACCAGATTTATCTACGAAAAACCAGGTTTATCTGTTCTATTGTGCCATAGACATCCGTTCCAGAGCGAAGCTATTCATTATATTGAGTGCTGATCACAATAGCAGTATCGATTTATTCCGTAAATGTTATCAAGGATTAGAATTGCAAACCTGGCACACCAATCCTCGCTGATCTCACTCCTGCTTCTTTTAATTTTCATTATTTTTAATGGTAGAGGGAACAATTCTATTAAGTCCAAAAAAGATAAGAAAAAAAAAATCTGAGGTTAGTGAGGGAGACATGCTCCTGGAGCATGGTTGGTGGTCAAAAACTACCGCGTGCGCGATATGTCACGAGGTTAAATACTCTTACACCTTAACACAAACAGCAGCGGTACGTTGTTTGACAGCGTCCCTTTTTGGAGAAGATGTCAAAGTTCAGTGAGTGTGGTAGCCTTAAAAAACTCGTACGCATGACTTCTATTATTTCAAATGTACCCACCATGTTCGAGCGTAACTCTTGCCGCTGACTATGAGGTTGTTTTACAACTTTATTACGGAAAAAATGTATCACAAACCGGTGTGGCAGGAGATATGGTCCGCCGGTCTCACAGTCCGGGAACAATGGTGAACAATAGGGCAATCGATTCAGTTGACATTAGTTTCACGCTTTATTCCGTTGTCGTCTATGGAGCCCGGACTCTGATACCTGCCGGACTATGATTACTTTCACACCGGTCGTCAAGACACCATTTGTAAATTAAATTCAGGATACTTTGGAATATTTTAAAGATTTTTAGACAGATCTTTAGATACCATGCTTAGAATATTGTGTCTAATAACATATGATTTCTTGATTTCTGTTGCCAATGTCATAGTAATCTATTCCCACACATTGTTGATGAAGACACGTAACTTGCCACCCGAACGCTTGAAAATATTGACGTAGCTGTTGAAAGAGCAAAAAGAATACAAAGAAAGTATTAAATCAAACACATGATATTTTATATCCTCGCTGGGCAGGAACACCTCCTATGAGCATCGTGTTGTTCCCGCTTCCTGTCGCCTCTCTATTAAAACTCGTCGTGGATCACTCAAAGGTCTAGATTATGACCATTAGGAAAAATCAAAGAAGGCCGCCGAACCATTGCTTAATTGATAAATAAAGAAGTGAAAACAAATCTAAAGGAATCGACGACGCAGAACATTTCTCAAACAGGTTTCCCGGAAACACTATTAATTAAAAAATCATTCCAAAGGTGAGAAACTTTTTCACATTCACAAAAAGTGAAGAGAAAAAAATCAGGATTTTATTTTGCAAAAAGTATAATGAGACGAATCAATTCGACCAATTTTATGGAGTAACTGGATGGTGCACATTGCTCTATGGAAAAGTCAGAAATAGAGGAGTGCAATTATGTTTTAATTGTACATTTGAAATTAACATTGTGAATATAGCTCCACTCCAATTCGCCCAAAATATCCAGACAATCAGTCAATTTGTTTCCAACTTCAACAGCAGCATTGTTCGTCAAAATAGAGCAAACATGATTTGAAACTTTCTTTTCAACCACAAGAGAAGCCGAGGTATTTTTAGAAACATTCTTGAATATTCTTGTGGTTCTGAAAGCATTAAAAAACAGTTGTACTTCCTTCTATCATTAATGGGAATCTCAAATTCAACAAATAGATCTGTAGAAGGTTTTACGAAATAATGACCAAGAAAAGATTTGAAATAAGACGAATCCCTTTTTCAACCCAAACAGGGAAGAGAAGAACTTTTTTTATTTCAAGCGAACATTTTCATTCCACTAAACTGGGTCTTGAAGATGAAAATTAGACCAGCTCAAATTTTCCTTAATTTTTTTTTCAATGAGCTAACAATTAGAAAAAAGTGTTCAAGAAACAATCAGGAGCATCAGACCACAACATTTTTTTTCAAACAGACATTTTTAAAATGTTCCAAAAATTAGTGATCATGGTCAAGCCGCTGTTTAACCCAGATGGACTTTGATATTGAGAAAACAACGGAGGATTGAACACTCGCATTCTAATTTCAAAATTATAGCATAAAATATCTCGTTTGACTCTGTCGTTTCCTCCATTCCAAATGACCTTATAAAATGATTCAATTTCTTGAAGCAACAATAGCGCATTTTTTGAAGAGCGCCCCAATTTTCAAATTTGTGAGATTTATGCACAGGTGTGTCAGTAATCATCAAGTAAACTAATGTGTCCAAGGTATGCATGTGTCAGAAAAAAGGATTTTGTAATTAGATTCGGGAATTTCCGATCCCAATTCAACGGCAGTGCTGGAAACGGATTATGAAATAACACAACCCCACGAAAATGACCCTAGCTGGACTTGCATGAACCAACGGAACACCTAATAGATGAGCGTTGACACGTGCATGGCGCTATTCCCGGCTATTCCACATTGGAGTGACGTTTTCAGCGGCCGTTGAATTATTATCGGGATCCGATATTAATTATTCTAATTACAAGATTCCTTCTTATGCGACACGTACAGCAGTTAGAGCTTTACCATTCACAGGTATAGTTTACTAGCCAATTACCAATATATCTGTGCAAAAATCTCATATTTTAAAAATCGGGGGTGCCCTTCAAAAATGTTTTATTATTGCTTTCATCCAAAGGTTTTAGTTATATTAATGCAAAGCACTGAAAAAGATAGAGAAGCTGGGACAACAAGAGGGATTTAATAAGAACAACCTTCCTTACGTTATAGTCGTCTCCATTTTGTGATAAAAATATTATTTTACTTTATTTCTCTATTTTACTTAAGAAAAGATTACTGGCAGGTAAGTACATTATTTTGTCATGCAAGAGAAAAATGAAATTCCCCTAGTGTGTTTACAAGTCAGTAATCTAGAAAAGCTAATACTATAAATAGCCTGGCGTTTTCCAGCTCTGATGCAAAACAGAGATTGCAACATTTAGGTTAGTTTTCATGATGTCATTAGGTAAGCTGTTTGCGAATGCATATGATTAATTTTGTGTGTGATCCCATTGGACAGTGTCAGGGCTATGTTATGCTGATGATTGATGTGTCTGCTAATAACAATAAAACTATTTTTTAGATATTGGGGGAATCTAGCTGTTGAAGTACCAACAGTCCTAGTATGGCGTCACAATGTGACGTTGATCAAGCCGCGAGTCAGCGAATCAGCCTTTGAACAGAAAATAGGGAAATCCAATTTTGCCCTAAAAAAGGGTAGGAATATCGAATGTCATGCGGTTCTTCAGCTCTGAGTCGTTCGTGCGCGCAAGTCCAAAATCCAGTGGAAGATCTTCTTAACCAGCTGATATAGTTTCATCATCCAGGTTGATCAGGCCTTGGATTCCTATGGGGACTTGTAGACCTCACAG
The DNA here is from genome assembly GCA_023653785.1 of Ophioderma brevispina. Classification (NCBI taxonomy): domain Eukaryota; kingdom Metazoa; phylum Echinodermata; class Ophiuroidea; order Amphilepidida; family Ophiodermatidae; genus Ophioderma; species Ophioderma brevispina. The sequence goes on from JAMKCH010033731.1 coordinate 13,655, forward strand.
TAATCTATGATGTGGCTAAGGTTTGTGGTTCTTCCACAATCAAACGTTTTTGGTGAAAGTTCTATCCGATCTTTGTGAAGAAGTTCTTTTGTACAGACACAACGCCAGTTCTGAGTATGTGAGGTTGCCCAGGCGTCTTATCAAGGTCATCACAGCCTTTGGGGGCTTGCTAGATGGGCTGTACACAATGCTTTAGTCCAAAGTAGGGATGACCATTGCTCATACCATCGGTCATTGATCCAGGAGGATCGATAGGGATACTGCGACTGCAGTGTCAGGCTTGGGTAGCAAAGTGATTCAGGGGAATTCTCTGATCCTCAAAGGGTTGGTGGGGGATTGAGGGCCCAGGTTCATCACATTTATTGGCGAGCTTGATCGTCTGAAGGTTCTCCTAAGGTTTGCAGGAGCTATGCCGACAGAATTGGAAGATATTCTACAGGCGTCGCCAAAGGCAAACCACTAACCAAGTCTCATTGCATCATCAGAACGACATCAATATTGTGTGATTTACACTGTGACTCCATACTGGTGCAGCGTATTCACTCTAAATGATGGCAAATGACTAGTTTTTAAATAAAACATAGAATTTTAGAGTCATACTGGCGTAATATTTTCAAATAGCACAATAAATATCCTTGGGTGGGCATACATAGTTCCCAGCGGGCATGCGTTAGAGCGACGTCCGCGAAACAGTGGTACGTCGAAAACAGGTCGACGGTTTTTTTATAAATTTACGTCGACAAATGCAACTGAATGAAGTTTTAAAGAACGACGTCAAATCGATTCGCATTTTCGTCTTAAATAGTGTTGTGTAAAATTTCTAAAAACTCTGACGTCTTTCGCGTTCCAGCGTCGATTGCCCAACGGGGGCCTACATACATACAGACATCACATATAATACCATCTCCTACCCTTCGACCTTGACGGCATACCTAACCCCGCGGGAAGGTGCTTTGTAGGCATTTGTCGCAACAGAGGCAAATTCACTTGTCCCCCTCCCGATCCCCCCTTGGCAAGACGAGGGTTAATGTTAGTATTGTAATTGTGTTTTGGACATTCCAAAATTTTTGCACCAATCAATTTGATAAATAGTTATAAGAAATCTTGTGATTACAAAAATTCAGATCAATTGTGAACACGGATTATTTATTTGTGTTCAAAGGGTATTTCTGACCTTGACATCCATGGGAGAGCTAACAGAAACTAGGCGGCCGTCGGCAATACCTATATGTGTCTTTTGCATTGTTTGTGTTTAAAGGGTATTTTTGACCTTGGCATCCACGGGCTACCGTAACAGACATTTAGGGAAATCGTTCCGGAATCCCTGGGTGCTCTCTGCATTGTTTGGTTTAAAGGGTATTTTTTGACTTGACATCCATGGGATGCCGCGTGCCGTAACAGAAATTAAGGGCTCGTACGGCAATTCCCTATGTGCGCCCTTGCATTTGTTTATGTTAAAAGGGTATTGCTGACCTTGGCATCAATGGGATACCGTAACAGGAATTAGGGGCTCGTCCGGCAATCCTATGCGCCTCTCTTGCAGTTGTTGTGTTTAAAGGGTATTCTGACCTGACATCCATGGGATACCGAACAGGAATTAGGGGGCTGTCCGGCAATCCCTATGTGCTCTATTGCATTGGTTTGTGTTTAAAGGTATTTCTGACCTGGCAATACCATGGGACTCACCGTAACGAATAGGGGGTGGTGGTCCGGCAAACCTATTGTGCTATCTTGCATTTGTGTTTAAATGGTATTTCTGACTTGACATCCATGGGATGTAACGTCGTAACAGAAATTAGGGGCTCGTCCGGCAATCCCTATGTGCTCGCTTGCATGTTTATTGTTAAAAAGGGGATTCGGACCCTTGACATCCAGGGATACACGTAACAGAAATTAGGGGTCTCGTCCGGCACTCCCTATATGCTCTCGTGCATTTGTTGTGTTTGTAAAGGGTTTTGTATTTTTTTTTTTGACCTTGACATACATGGGCTTACGTAACAGGAATTAGGGGTCGTACGGCAATCCTATGTGATCTCCTTGCATTTGTTTGTTGTTTAAGGGTATTGACCTTGGCATCCAGGGGATACCGTAACAGGAATTAGGGGCTCGTCCGGCAACCTATGCGCTCTCTTTGCATTGTTTGTTTTAAAGGGGATTTATGACTTGAACATCAATGGGATACCGTAACAGGAATTAGGGGCTCGTCCGGCAATCTCCTATGTGCTCTCTTGCTATTTGTTTATGTTAAAAGGGTATTTCTGACCTTGACATCCACGGGATACCGTAACAGAAATTAGGGGTCGCGTCCGGCAATCCCTATGTGCTTCTCTTGCATTTGTTTGTGTTTCAGGGTATTTCTGGACCTTGACATCCATGGGATACCGTAACAGGAATTAGGGGCTCGTACGCTATACCTATGTGCTCTCTCTGCATTTGTTTATGTGAAAAGGGATTTCTGACCTTGGCATCCACGGGATACAGTCGTAACAGAAATTAGGGGTCTCGTCCGGCAATCCCTATGTGCTCTCTTGCATTTGTTTGTGTTCAAAGGGTATT
>JAMKCH010033732.1:0-15847 GCA_023653785.1 Ophioderma brevispina
TCTCCATTGTTTGCTGAAGTCTAGTATCTATTGGTCACTGATACTGGGGGGAAATAAATTGAAGTGACCTTTTTATTAATTTCGTCAAGAAAATGTGCCGTTTAATTTGTGCGGGAACAGACCGTTATATGATTTTAATAATTTTTATGGATTTACACTTGGTTTCCCCTTAGCCCCTCGATGGGGACCAACAAAACAACAGCATAGAGGACATGTCCCATAGTCTATAATGGAGGGGCATTAAAGTTAGGTCTTCCCATTTAATTTTCAACATCTAAAAAATGTCGGTTCCTCTAACAACCTTTTTTTTTCTCTTACGGATAATTCATTGAAAATTATCAGTATCTGTAATTCCATGAAAATCGGGCTCCAGTCGGCGGCGCTGATGATATCAGCCCCAACAGGATAATTCTGTTTGCACGATTATTGCTGATCCTCTTGTATATTGGTCCATATCTTTAATTTTATTCGTACTACTGGCTTTATCCCATCTAAACTCAAAAATTGGAAGAGTAAGTCCTGTTTTTTAAGTGGGTAACCACTGATTTGTAATACCGACCGACCGATCTCTGATTCTCGGCGCTTTTTCTAAATTTTCGGAAGGGCTCATTTATAAGCGACCTTTATGCTTTTATTCCATGTTTGGATTATCGGGTAAGACGAGGGTTCATTTACATTATTTCTTGTGGAGTACAACAAGGCTCCAGTCCCTCGGACCCTATTTTTTGTTTTATATTAACCGACGCCAGTTGTTTTAAAATTTTATCATTTATGCTGACGACATTCACCTTTTGCCGTCTAACAAAGATTTAAATTACCTTATTCATACTGTAAATCTCGAACTTTCTAATATCTTCAAATATGCGAAAAAAGCAAATAAATTATCTAGTCAAAACCTCTTACATGGTTTTCAAAATCGGTTTCAGAATGATAGCAATCGCCACATACCATAATCTTCAAATTAGGATAGATTACATTCCTATTAAGAAGGTTACTTATACAAAGTTCGTTGGATTACCGTTGATAACTTGACTTCCGGCTTGACTTGGAGAGTACTATAAAAAAACGCTACATCGTTGTCCATATATTCCGGAATTCTGTACACACTAAACATCTTTACCTCTGTTTATTTTCACTTTATAATAGTTTGTGTTACCCCATTTTCTTTTAATTTCAACCTATTTGGTGATTCACACTTTTAATTTTATGAAATAAAAAGAGATTGTTAAAGAAATACTCGTATTAGTTTTTACCGTCCCCGTAACTATGGGGGGGGGGGTGGGGGGGGACGCACATTGCGACGTACATCAGGGTCTATGATATCAGCAATCCATAGTAAAATCTAAGAAAATTTCTATAATGGAAAGTGTAGAAATAAAGGGGAGACGTTTTTGTACAGCGGTAAAAATTAAAGTGGTTCAAACAAGCGTGTTAAATAAATACAATGTTATCGGCTATTGCTAAGCTTTCAGAACAAGGTATAGTTTACCCTATCTATGACGGTCCGGTGTTTCAAATACCTGAATCAAAAATGAAGCAGAGAATAATAGATTTTACATTGTAAACGATGTATTTGTCATGGTCTATAAATGGGTAGTTACAAACACTATCTCTGCTTTTTGGCTCTCGCAATATCATTAAGTTCAGAAAATTCCCCCAGATTCTTTGTATGTAGGATTGTTTAAAAATAAGTGAAAAGGACTATTCGGTAATCCACACAGCCTTTTCCCGCCGCTTACCTACAGAAACAAAGCTGGTTGTATCGTATGAGCCGTTATCTAGTTAGTATTGCAATTTTGAGCTCTTAACCGTACTTACACCAAAAACGCAACGAAATCAAACCCCTCTAAAAATTAGCTCAATTACCTAGAACCATTTTTTCCTCCTTAATTTTGAGCTACTTTTGTTGCACAGATGGGCACACTTTACATTAATCCATCATAACCTGATGAACAGGTCGGTGAACAATAGTCATATTAGAAAACTTTCGGCCCTGTACACAAACCATCACCCTGTTTTGCATGTTGCACCTTTATCCTATTTGATCCTTTTCCCGTAATAGGTTTGAATTATCCCATCATGTTTTCCAATGAGAATAAAATAATGATAGGCAGTCGCAAAGGCAAACAATTAATTCCGCATCATAGCGTCATGGGACTATAGTTCATTCATCAGTTTTTGACATTATCATACATATAGATATAGTCACCCATCATACTAACAACTAACAATTAGTATATATAAAACAATACGAGAAGAAACAGTGTAAATAATATATTACAGAGAAAAACAATGCACAATATGAAATATTAGAGTTAAACACTTAAAAGATACACATCCAAGAGCACACGTAACTGAAGGCAGAATTAAAAAAGTCAAGATTGATAAAAGACAATCGTAATTGTCTGCCATAATAATTTTTTATAAAGCATCTTTATCATAATATGACTAATATCATATGCTTCATCTATATCACTTAGCAATTGCTCACGGAAAGGACGTTATCATCGGGACATCTCATAACAAGGTGAAATTCATCTCTATCCTCATTTAAACGGGCATAATTTACATAATCTATTTCATGTGCAAGTTTTGGTATAAAATGCCTTCCTTTCTCAATCATCAAAGAGTGAGCGCTGATTCTAAGATTTGCTATAAATAATTCGATTTCTTAATGAACGTTAAACATAATTTATAATTCTCATGAGAGAAGGATTTCTTAAATAGATGAACAAGTACGTAATTTAGTTTGGTGATTATTTATATCTGTTACCATAAATCCTATCGTTGTTTAATCCTTTGATGAATGTACTCCATAATAGTTACTTTGGTCAGAAATTGGGCTTTGTTCAATATCAAGCCTATTTTCAAACTAGTATATTTTTAATGGCCCAATGACCATGAAAACATCCAGTATTCATAATTTTTCTATTATCAAGCATTGCATTAATTACAGTGAGTTTATCGCCATTTCGACACTTATTATTAAGATTCCACAAAATTGTAGAGTGACTAAGCATTGTGAGAAGTAGTGGAATACTTCCTAACTTCACCTCTTACACCCTCTGTTACAAGATATATTTGTAGATTTTTTGTTTTTTTTTTTTTTTTTTTTACAAACTTTCACATGTAAAACTTCACTATAAATTTATCACAGTAGAAATAAATTGATTCCTTCCTAGTCTTCACCACTAAAAAGTTAGCCATACTTCACAACCGTAACTAAGAATGGGTTGAATAGATTACTAAATAATTTCAAACTACATTAAAAGAAGAGCTGTACAGGGTTTCTCTTATTTTAAAATAAGCCTTTGAAGCTTTCTTTAGTCTTGAAATTGCTTTTGAAAAGAGCCCGATGGGTGAAAATTATACCCAACTACAGTATATTCCTGTGTTATCTGTTAATTACAATTTCCATAATGAAACTTATATTATTTACAATACGCCCCTTTTATTAAAACTCATAAAGTTTGGATTTGTCAATATTTACTAATAACTTCCATTTCATACAAGTCAATGTAGTGCTATCTAGAGCACAGTGTAATCCGTTGGCACTTTCTTGACAAAATAATTAGATCATCAGCATACATAAGACATTTAGAGATATATTGTTTGACCCACCGACAGATTATTCAAAAGACTTAAGTTAATTGGTTATACATTTAATAGCAAAAAGCCAGACTTATACATGTCTTTTACAATTTTGTAAGAAAGTTCCACCAATACCAACCTGGTTTCATTTAAATATCAGTGCATCTCGCCAGACGGTGTCAAATGCAGAGAGACATCAATACAATCCAACAAACAAATATGAGCTGTTTCCCATTTTCTATTAATGTACTTGTCCAGATTAGTGTCTTTCAGATCACCCTGATCACTAGTTCGAGATCCTTTTTTAAATCGATTTGACTTTTGGTATAACAAATTAGTATGATAACAGTGTTGAAGACTGTTATTAGACTACAACAAATAATTTGCATAAACTACTTGAAACTTCAATTCCTTCCTCTGTAATTTTTCGGAATAGATCGATCACTTTTTTTTATGTATTACATTCAAGAATTTCATCTCCACTTTGAAGGAAAATGCCCACATTTAAGGATTTGATTAAATAAATTGGTTAGATGAATAAGCGAGCACTGCAATAACCCTCCTTTATCATAGTTTTTCTCTCTACACCGTCAACACCTGAAGCCTTCCCATTCTTTAGAAGTTGAGCTGCTTTTATAACCTCATGTTTGTTATGGTGATCAAGCACAAGTGTCATTATCTATTAGATTACTAAGACATCGGTAATAAGTACTCCTCCAATCTTTATCATTTATGTGGAATATGTCCGATTCAGCGAAGGCTAAGAAATGTTTCCCACCACTTTCTGGAAGAGATAGGATTACATAAAGTCTTCTTTGCATCCACATATTCCTCATAGTATATTCCAAAAGTGTTTGTGGATCATTACGTTGTATTTCCCATCTAATTTTTGAATAGGCTTCTTCTAAAAGCCCCCTTTTTTGCAGATAGAAGGTTTATATAATCTTCTTGCGTAGTTTACGGTATGCATGAACCAAAGACAAGTTTTGAGGATATTTTTTGATACACGAGAGAGTGACTTGACTTGACGATATAATGATTTGCAATCATGATCATACCACCCTTTTTTGTTAGAGGAAGGTGTTTTTTTTGATTCTCTTATGCATTTTCCGTTTTAAAGACCACCAAGTAAATCATCATTGAATTGTCAACCCTTAATCTACTAAGAATCACATTTTTTCACCAACCACACAAACTTTCAACAATTTGGTTTCATCAGAGGATTGTAACAAGAAGGACTGAATTTCAGATGAATAATTATTTTGAGTTAAAAGGCTGTTTCCGCATATTCACATCTCTTTTGACTCATGGATTTGATTAGGATAACTCCGAACATTTTCATTTCATCATTATTATTAAACATAATATTATTTCGCATCTATTTTAACAGCAAGTTTGAATTGAACATGAAATTTACACTGGATAGAGAAAGGCACTAATCTCCTGTACCTTAAATAATCAATATTATTAATGACGTCACCAGTGCAAGCATATAATCGACTTACACTTGGACACCTTTAGACCAAACAAGTGAATCTACCCTGCAAAAAATCACCAAGTTTTACGTAACATTTAAAATTCGAGAACCACTTTCCCTTGCAACACATCTAAAATTTGTTACCAGTTGTATCAGTTACTTTAACATCCATATTTTCTTCGTTTTAGAGGATATCAATAACATAATCTGAATGAACATTTAGGGTATTTGTCAAATCATTACTATATAATCTGGATCCAGCAAAGTTCTTGGCATTAAAGGTCACCCATTACTAAACTGCCAAGTAAAGAAAATTTGGCGTCATCCTTTTCAATTAAGGAAAATATATCATCTCTGCGATTACTATAACTTGAAGTAGCTGGACTTACTATAAACATTTACCAAATAAAAGATCATTTTGAGTCCACACCATTTTTTGGAATAATTTAAAATCCACATGAATTCAGAATTAAGTAGGCGATAAATGACCTTACACCTTTTAAAATGCTTAATTTCACAACACCCCAATGTCTAAACCCACCAATGCATGGGGACATTAAAATAGACGGGGTCTATAATTTTTGGAAAATATGGTACCCTTTATTCAACAATATCGTCCTTTCACAATGGGTTTCAGTTAGACAGAATATATCAAAATCATTTAATTTTGTTGAACAGGACCAGTCTAATTTGCACGTGCGAACATAAGCATGCGTAACACATGCCATCAAGTTCCATGCTCCATTGTATCAATGAATTAGAATCCCGTACAATGAATGTTTTACATAAGTTTAGTGATAAGCAACTTATCTGACATATACACCACGTCTCTAGCACTTAAATTCAAAACTTGCTCAACCTTACATCTAATGTTGCTACTAGCAATAGCCTTGTTCCTTCTTCTGACAAGTGAAAACCATCAAAGCCGATAACAAGTGACGAAGATGTATGCCATTCTTGAATGAGTTGCTATGATTGCACAGTATGTATGTTATTGGTGAGCACTGGCACATGCCTTCTTCAAAGGCGTTTCTATTCGGTCATTTGTTTAAAAAACAATTAACAACTCTTGGAATTCCAAGTGACACGATAATTTGTATCCGGGAAACACGCAGTTTATAACAATTATCGATAGCAGATAAGAAGCACATTATCAGGAAGGGCATACCTTGATATCATTTGTGAGTTGTCTGTATTGTAATACAATCAGGATTACAAGTTAAACCGTTTCAAGGCAGTTATCATCGCTCATCAATTTATACGCTGATATCGAGAATGTTCGCGTGTGAATGAGCCTATTAACATTAACATCCTTCAAATGTGAATTGCCAATAATCACAATTGCAGATGGTTTGGCTCACATTACGAGATTTTGTAGGTTTTTGATGAGCTTGTTGGCAGCAGTCAACCTGTGCTGGCGATTACTAGTATGACGATTTGGACGAGTGGGTCAGTGTAGAGTGTTAGGTTGATAATGTTTTTGCCATTATTTTTGGGAAGTTGCGAGGTTGATTGCTAGCTACAGATGCATATGATGGAGCTGAAATAGCAGGTGGATGTTATGTTTATCAGTAATCCAGAATGAATTCCTCTTTGACGAACAATTTGTAACGCCGTTGGGATACTGCCTTGTAAAGTCCGAAGTTGTCTACAACGTTTGCGTACGTTTCCGCTTCATAGGCGTCATCTTTAGCTTGTTGCATTGCTTGTTGAGTGGCAATTTGCCTTTCTTTCTCTTTCAGTGTCTCGTTATTGTGCCCTCTCATTCTGTATTAAAACAGATTCCTTGTCTTTACCTCTGACAACTGACGACGCAAATCTGTTACATATCGCGTTATGTTTTGCCCCTTGTTTCCTTTAAGATGCTTTTCCATATCTGTACGGCTTGATGATTTTACCCGCTAACTGTTCTTTGGTTGTATATTCATTTGTGCTTTAACTGTAACTTTTTGCGAGTTTCCCATTTAATTTGTTTGACTGGTATTTTTCCTTTTTTTTGGTATAGTCAAGTTCCTATTGTAAATTTTTGGCTTTAAGTTCATAGTTCTCCTTCATGCTGTTGACAATTTTTTGGAAACAATTGTTTTCTTTCTTCCAAGTCCACGTTAGCTTGGGAGACATGACGAGTGAAATCATTTGCAATGTCCTTAGGAGGAGGAGGAGCATGCACAGGTCATAGCTATGACTGACATATCAATGGATGTAACAGTACATTTATGACCCACGAAGAATGGAGAGATGATAAGCTGGGCAATTAGTGCCTTACAAATTGTAACCAGCACCAACCACACATCACATTTAATCATGTAAGATGTGATCTGCAGCATCACAAACTATGCACGAATATTTTGTATTGTCAAATACAGAACTGTCATCCACCTTGCATATGATCTTGAGATGTATCAGTATTGGTAGTGCGTACATTTATCATCAGTAATTGGAACAACCCGGCAGTATTGGCTTTACTGCTATCAATGTTCAGTATTGGGATGGCTGTACATTTTATCAATCAGTAGATCGCACAGACCCATCGTTATTTGGCCTCTACTGCTATCAGATGTAGCAGTATTGGTATTGGCTGTACTGTTATCATCAGTAGATCGACAGACCCATCGGTTATTGGCTCTTACTGCTATCATATCGTATCGTATTGGTATTGGTGTACTGTTGATCATCAGTATATTGAACAGACCCCTCGTATTTGGCTCTACTCCTACAGATGTATCAGTATTTGGTATTAGCTGTACAGTTATCATCAGTAATCGAACAGACCCATCGGTATTGGCTCTACTGCATCAGATTATCAGTATTGGGTAATGTCCTGTACTGTTATCATCAGTCGATTGTGAACGACCCATCAGTATTGGCTCTACTGCTATCCAGATGTATCATTATTGGTTATTGGCTGTACAGTTATCATCAGTAGATCGAACAGACCCCATCGGTTATTGGCTCTACTGCTATCAGATGTAATCAGTACGGTATTGGCTGTACATTATCATCAGTAGATTGAACAGACCCATCAGATTGGCCTCGACTGCTATCATCAGTAGATGAAAAGAATGGATTGTTTTAAGTCTATGTCTTTTGGTGTCAACCTTCTTAGAATCAAGAATCTGTTGCTGTCGACAGCAGTTTTCAAACCCTTTATGACAAGCCCCTGGAAACTTATCTGTTGAAATCCTTTGTGCTGCACCAGGTGCTTATCTCCAACATCACGGCCAACCTCAACAGCATAAAAGTTTTTGACTGGCTTTGTAAGGTTTTTTTAAAGTTTTCTGAAGCACAAAGGCCCCCATATAGTAGCCATATTAGCACATGCACAGTGCATGCACCCTTAACATACAAACCTTGAAGCCATAGTATGTTAGTTTCCCATACCATGTATTTAGATCCAGTTCCGTAGTGTTCAAGTAGCCATACAAAGACCAACAAGTTCAACCGGTGTACTAGTCTACAGAAGTACAAACCGTTTTTCCACAAAAACAGCAAAAGTGGAGATGGTAAATTAATCCAACTCACTCAAAGATTCTAGACTGGTAGCTCTACATAATGATATAATTTCCATGAGAGTATCAGACTATAACGAATATTCAATTACTATTTCAGAGACTTGAGCGAGCAACATCCTCCCCATGCTCTGGCACCATAAAAAAATAATAATAATAAATAAATCTCATATTTTGTGCATTTGTACACACACCAAGTGCATTCCATCCCATTTGCGGAGCACTGAGTATAAACTACGTCTTTCAAGCCCGAAGTAACATCATGATTTCAGTTTATTATCAACTGCGGGACTCATCGCAGCATCCATGTGCATCTTCAGAATACATGTTGATGGCATGTTTTCTTATTAACAGGTAACTTGAACGACCGATCATAATCTACCCGGAATGAAAGAAATTCATTTTTAATGAAAAAAAAATCAGCTCCCCTTGTGTTTGTTCGCCTTTCCCTTCCCTCAAATTTCTACTTTTACTATTTAGCGTCCCCTCTTTTTCCTGAGGACATTTCATATTACCCCCTTTACCTGAAAAATTGTTGTTCCCTTATATTCTCTCAATCCCCTGCGTAAATATTGATCGATCACTATAGCATTAAAAGCTTGTATTAACGTAAATTTAGGTCTCCACAAATTCTCGTCCTAAAAAATAGTGGGCAGTTAACCTGTATCCAAAGAGTCAATTCACCTCACTATTGAATGTGCGCCGAGAGATTTCAAGGCCACCATATTTTTCTGATGATACGCAGATTAGATATGCAATAGATTTCTACCTGATATTTAGCTTCAGAAATGTCTTGAAGGTGAAAACAAAAAGTGATGTTGATTTAGTTATATTTCAATATAAATCATGATAGACTGAATTTACTATTTGCTCCGATAAGAAATTCGAAATTTCACAATTTTGTACTAAAAAAATAATTCACAGCAATTCAGAACTATTTTGAGTTATTCAAAGGTGGAACGAGAGTTTTCACAAATGCGAAAATTCAGATTTTTACAATGATGTAAAGCTCTCTATCAAAAATATCCCCATCCGAAGGGATTAAGCTGAGAATTATTTCTTTGGTACCAAAAATTGTGAAATTTCTATTAAAAATTTCCTATATGAGCAAATAGGAAATTCGACCTATGTTTTATATTGAAATATATAAAGGTCACCTTTTGTTTGCACCATGAAGACATTTCTAGTAGCCAACTAGAAGGTAGGAGATCTATATAAAACCGCTACATTGGCAGAACAGAAATATGGATTTCTCAAAATCTCTCGTTGCACCTTTCAATAGAATGCAAAAGAAAAAATATGTCGCAAAAAGAATCAAAAACTTAACATACCTCTAAAATCTCTTTTTTCTAAATACGATCTAAGATAAAACACCTCTTTAAAATTTGTAAGTTCTATAACAGATACAAACTATTTAATAATCGTTAGATTTTGAAATATCCAACAGGTTTTGCAATTGGAGCGGAAGGAGTAATGGTTGGTGAAATGGCAAGTTATTTCGACAAACATTATGACGTTGCTAACACCATCGCTCAAGCTGGTTTATCAACAGGCATTCTAGTTATGCCTCTTTTGACGCAATTGTTACTTGACATTTATGGATGGCGAGGAACCATATTAATCGTAGGTGGAATCAACCTACATTTCGTAGTATGCGGAGCGTTGCTAAGACCTATTACCAATAAACCGAGTGGACAAGATCTTAGCGACAAATTTATAATTCAGGAAGAGAAAGAGGCGCCAAATATCAATCCTCCCCAAGGCTTAATTTGTCAATAGAGATCATCATCTATTACTTAGACCTTACTTGGTCCTCAATTTAGTTTTCATCTTCCAATGTTAGTTGCAGCTTTGGAAAACGGTGATTATTCCTGACAGAATGGGTGATATATTTAGTACCTCATGCAGTCGATATGGGGTTCAGCCTTATGAAGCCATCTTCACTGCAACCGTCGGGGAAGTTGGCAACTCTTTGGAAAACATTGGTTTCCGTTTTTAAATAAAAAATTCTCCAACCTGCAGATCCTGTATTGTACATCGCTAATGTCTTCCTTGGCTGTGGGATTAAGACCCATTTTATTTGCAAACACTTATTCTATACTGGATTGATGTGGTCATCTGCTTGCCTTTGGTTTGCAAGGGGAATTGGAGTGTTGAGTAGGTACCAGGATTCTTAAAGAGAACCTAGCTGGCGACAAAAGGACCATGCAGTGGATGTGGTTATTTATGTGTCACATACAGTGTAGGAGCTAGTATAAGCGTTTTGACAGGTTAGGTTTCTTTATATAGATCTACGGTTTGAAGTGTAATAGTGTCAATTCACTCTTATAGATGTCATGTTGCATTGATTGTCTTGTCTTGATAAATGGCTTAGGCCCTTCGTAAAACATTTTGATCTTCATCCGAGATCAACTATGAACCGGAGATAATCCAGTGAAAATCATCACGAACTTGGGAGGAAGTGAAATTATATTATCCCTGTTCAAAGGGGGAATTACTGAAAGAGCTCCAATTTAGTAGTCATGATGAGCTGGAATACTCCAACATCACCCGTACACACTTCTTTCAATACAAATGAAGAGCGCCGCTCATTACTTCTCATTACTGAATGGTGGCGTCATACTTGTGATAAAGCTGGGTCGATTTGAATTCTGTATGGTGTTCATGACGTTCGAGAGAACTTGTTAGACCTCAGGGTGGGTAAAAAATTTAAATTAATGCGCAATGATAATGGGAAAATCCGGTATGGTCTCGGCTATCGGAAGGTGAAAACAGAATTTAAATAAGATTTCGTTGTTCCGTGTTTGTGTTGTTTTTATGTCAGTACCGTGCGCAGTCAATTCCCGGAAATTGAGGGGTGAAAAAGTACTCCTTAAAGAATGGTAGATTATGCGCGATATATGTGACTAGTGAGATGTGACTATCTGTGTCCGGTATTACTTAGATCATACCTGAACCCACAGTGCCCATCATTGCAAGGTGAAATATAATTTTAATAAGGTGACAGGGCATGCAAAATATGCCATGGCTATTTGCCAGCAGTGGAACCAAGTTAGAACTGGGATGGGAATTTTTTTTTTTTTTTTGGCCAATAGCTGCAATGGGGGAGTTATGATGTGTTCATAATTATATGCACGGAACCGTGTTTGCGGGCGCGGTTTAGCATGGTTGGCTTAACACGTACAATGTACACACAGATATCGGTTCTGTGTATACTTAGGTCGGCGACTGATTACAAATGCGCGAATGCCATCGGTTGACTAGCGGTCGGTGACTTTTCACTAGAATCGTCTATACAGGCTTCAATATAGGAGCGGTTTGTTTGTGAAGAGAGGGAAAATTGAATAGGATTTGTGGTAGTATTATTGAACCTTGGTCCCGAGCTCACTTTGTCCCATTGAGCAAAAACAATATTAATCGGTTGTCATGACCGACATGAACAATTCTATATCTCGGTGGAAAGAGGGATATGTGTGGCTTTACGGATTGGCATTAATTATTTGATGTAATTTACAACAATACCACAAAAATGGGGAGAAAGTTTGTTGAGTTTTTATTGTACGCCCGTGTAGTGAGATTAGATGACAGGTACGAAAGGTGTACACGTACACGAACGTCAATTCTCATCGATCGACTCCAGAAACACAAGTCAGGGACAGAATAAGGTAGACGTTCATATAGAATCCCCATTGTGATGCAAATGAGGTATTACAAATTGATTCCGTCATGCACTGTGCAGTACGTAGTGCTGCGGATAATAAATGCATACCTCATTTGTATCAATGGGACTTATATATGAAAACGTCTACCCAGAATGAGGTGACCAATTGTGACGTAATTTGACGATGAAGAACAAATGGCGACCGTGAAGAATAATCTGTCGTCACAAAACAGAAAGTTTACTTAAGTGAATTATAGTGTCCGTGCGTCGGAAACCTGACTCAAATAGGACATGTTTTGACATTTTAAATCACATTTTGGTCGAACATGCACGGCCCATACTACACATTCAAACCAACCAAAGTCCGCGCCATTGGTCCCTGATAATAATTCCATGTACAAGTACACACCTCGCCCAATATTAGGGGCGGCATCACAAGCAACACAATTTCCTTTTGGGGGGGGGCGTAGGGGAAGTTTGTCAAGCCATTGCCACTTGAAGACCTTTTTTTATACAAATATGACTCTTAAGATTTGCACGATATGTCTACCGGTATAGCTAGGGGACTATACTACTAAAAATGAGATCTACCAGTCTGGGAGTCTGTCCGGCTATGCGTTTCGTTATGTTTTGACATATGGAGCTGATATTTGGCATGAAGGTAGAGGAGGGCAGTCTGATCTTTGTTTACAGGGTTTGAGAGTGATCCAAAGGGTCAAAGGTCATCTAGAGGTCAATTTGCGTAGAAATACCCTATGACCACAAAATCTGGTCAAAAGAACTGCTGACCTGAGCAAAGAACAAATCTGAGGTCAAAGGTCATTGAAAAAGAATCTGTGTCACGTTATGATGCTAAGTCTAATTGGGTTTAGATTTTTTTTGGGAGTGGGGTGCGTGAAATGGGGGGGGGTGCAATCTCTATTATTAAATGTGTATCAAGAGATTTCCGTCCCTAATAAATGTGAAAACTCACAGCAGGATTAAGCTGAAAGTTCAAGACTTAACCGATATCTCTGTGGGGTACTTACACACAGATCCTCACAGCTGACGATTCATGTATCCAAATATGTTATTAGTATGGGAGGCAACTGGATTGTCTTTCTCTTCTATCTCTTGGTCAAAATATATATATATTTGAATTTCTACTAAGTTATTCTGAAATTGTGTAAATTGATATATATCGAATTTTATCTATTGTTTTTGTATCTGTCGTTTCAATAATGGTATAATTGCTCTTTTTTGGAATAGTTTGACTAGTTATTTAAAATTAGCTCAAAATCTGAAATGTTTCAAGTATAATTTGAAATCCTTCATAAATTTTGCAATATCACTAATAAGTTCATCTCTGTAAATTACATAATGCTGTGTTATTACTGTTGACTACTCTAGTCAAAACGAGTGAAAATTTCACTCCCAAAAAGAGTGAAACTCTTGTAAACCACTCCAAAATGAGTGGTTTGTACTTAAAAAGAGCGAATTTGCACTCAAAAAGAGTGAACCACACCCTAAAAAGAGTGGATTTCCAAATTCCACTCGTTTTCGTGTTGTCCTTCGTTTACTCCTCAAAAGTGTTGTCCTTCGTTTAACTCCTCAAACGAGTGGAAATCCACTCTTGTTGGAGTGATGTACACTCTTGTGGAGTGGAAATTCACTCTTTTTAAGTACAGACCACTCATTTTGGAGTGGTTTACAAGAGTTTCACTCTTTTTGTGAGTGAAAATTTCACTCGTTTACATTTAGAGAGTAAAATTGTCTCCTTATTTGTATTTGGTATCTACACATAGTTGTAACGTTTCCGAAGGGGTCAACCGCCTCTAGCCATCATTGGGCTTTTGGTTGGCTCCTCCGTGTCAATAAAAATATTTTGTATAGTTTATTTATATGCTTGTAAATTAAATTTGATTGGCATGGAAATAAAATATGATATATATTATATGAGGCCTCTGCATTAGGCCCTTACTCGAGATTTATATTTGTTATTATTGTTATACAAAACTTGTCAAATTTATATTATTCTATTCGAGCAAATAGGAAATTCTGCTTGTAATTTATATTGAAATAAAAGCATTTGAAAATCACCCTTTGTTTTCACTTTCAATACATTTTTGTAGCCAAATAAAAGGTATGAATTCCATTGAGTGTCTAATCTATATGAAACTATCACGTGTCAGAAAATACCGATGGCTTGAAATCTCTCGTTGCACCTTAACTTATTTCATTGTTTTATCTGTCTATTTTATAGGTTGGATGTATGACCAAACAGGGAATTACACCGCGTCGTTTATGACCTTAGGTATTATCTCTATACTGGTGGTATGTCCTCAGTTTATCGTCGACATCAAAAGGAAAAGGAGGCAAATAAAATACTCTCGAGTCCCATACTTGAAATAACAGCAAGTGGAAGGCAATGCATGTCTTCGAGGACTGGACAAGAAATTCTTCATTGTGAGATTGTCATTGGATTAATACGTATTTCATGAAACCTTAAAGTGGAATTGCCGATTCAGAAGGCTAAAAACAAATACAGATTGAAATTGAGGAAAAGGTCACTTTTCTATTGCATTTTGTTTGACAACAATCGTAAGCTTCCGTTCAAATGTTATCTTCTCAGGTTATAGTCGAGAATGTAACTTTCATGAATTCGCGAATTCGATACAAGAACTAAATTTCGATTTTATATAATTATTCAGTACAGTTGAGAATGCATTTAATTTTTATTTTTAAACATCTTGAAGCTGCGTTATGTTTTTTTCTGATTTTTTTTGAAAAACAAAAACACCAAATGTGCTGTTGTGTTCATTAGTACAGTAGTCTAAAACCAAGGTTAGGGTTTACTCCTCTGGAGAGATAATCTTATTGACGGGGAAAGCTTGATCTGCTATGTAATTATTTAGAAATGGACCCCATCTGTTGTGATTATCCAAATACTGGTTAATCCGTATCTAATGGTTATTTAGTAGGCAGACATGGATATATTAAGTAGGTACAGTCCAAATAACCCTATAACACGTATACTTTGCCCCGGATTCTCACATCACGAATTCTATATCTACGGAATAGTGGTCAACGCAGGTTAGTGTGCAAAAGGTGTTGACTGAGAAGATAAACTATCTGAAGGCATTCACAAATGTGCTATGTCAATGCTATGACTTTTTTTAAATTCCGTATTTAGTGATCTGGCGTTAGAGCAAAATGTTTGAATTGTCTTTTTAAAATAGAATAGAAAGGATTTTCATGACTTGGAATCACTACCTTGGATGGTAATCCGACAATCACAATAAGCTTTTGTATTGAGTCACCGGTTCTTTCAATATGCATGTCTTGCAATTACTACTTTGGCAGATTTGGGCCTCTAGCACCAGCAAATTTAAAAATGGTTTTCAAAGTGTTCTTGTTGTCTTTGGTAATGAGCTCCATAGAATCAATCTCGACACAACAAAGCTCAGCTTCGTAGCTGCTAGATTTCAAATCAGCTAAAAGGCATATATCTGTCCATTTTCCTGGAGTAAACATCACTGATGTTCATTTTGAACGGAATAGTTAACTCCATGACGAAAATACACTTTCTTACATCATCCACGATCACAAGATCGGGATGTTGCCTGGTGG
>JAMKCH010033733.1:0-16233 GCA_023653785.1 Ophioderma brevispina
AGTCTATGTCTTCATAAAGTTACATAGATTTAGCTCTATGATGCCATTACAGCAGATTTTCATTAAATGTTTTTCTCTTGTGAAAATGATCTACTTAGGCTGCTATTAATTTTGGAGCTTTAGTGTTGGGTGGGCAATACGATGCAATTTCAGACATCGAACAAAATCATCGCAGGTTTTAAATCGTCTTGAAAAGCGTTTCTTTGATCTTAGTCTCTGCCAAGACTGGCTGGGAAATGGGTGTTTGGTTATATTGTTGTAGGGATAGATAAAGAGCGAGTAACAAATAGGAGAGTTGTAGGTAAGAAAATTGATCAGGCCACGTAGAGTTACACTATGGTGAGCAAGAGGTATATGAAAAGGGTGAAAGGCAGATGATGGAAGGGATTGCATTTCTACTTAAGGTCATTTCAGGTGAAAGGGGTCAGTTGAGGTAAAATTTCTGGGAGCAATACAAGTAGAATGTTTTAACGTTTCCAGTTCCACCAACTTGCAATACACCCTTTCATAAACTCGTCTTTTTCCTGATCTGTTACAATAACTCACCCACAAACTATCTCTCAACTTGTTGAAGGTCAAATGTCCTTGACAGTGCAAAGAGCTAAATGTAAACAAAGCATTCTTGATGTAAACACAATGCCACATGGCCAATGCCATGGTGGACTTGTACCAAAATTAAAATTTCTGTGTGCCTTTGTGTTATTTTTTGATACAGTAGAGTACCATTACTTTTGAACAGAGATCACTACATGGAAGTGGGTCTTAGCTGTAGTCTAGTTCCAGGACTTGCCTTAATTCTTGGTCAGTATTGATACTTAGAGGGAATTGATTGGGATATATTTATAGGTCAGCCAAGGCAATGCTCTTATTCTATTCCTGCATTATGTATTGCAGTACAGCTATATTATGGAATCGGGGTATGAAGCTGTAGATTTTTCTACTTTAGAAATGGCTGGAGGCAAGAACTTTTGATTTAAAAAAACAAAGAAATAAAGGCATAGATTTTACCGGGGGGTCTCACATTGGGAGGAAGTATGGGTATGTGCCGCCTATAAGACCCTCATTTTCATTATGGGTATGTGCCGCCTATAAGACCCTGGCAGGCTCTTTTTGTCGGGTCGCCTTAGCGACCCGACTATAGAAACCACTGCTCTCAAAATTGCGAAGGAGTCTATTTCTATATCTGAAGGTCATTTCATTAAATGTTTTTCTTTTATGAAAATGATCTACATACTAAGTAATTTTGGAGTTTTAGTGTTGGGTGTGTCATGCGATGCAATTTCAGACAAAGAATAACATCATTGCAGGTTTTAAATGGCCTTAAAAAGCATTTCTTTGATTTTAGTCTCTGCCAAGACTGGCTGGGAAATGGGAGTTTGGTTAAAGGTGCAACGAGAGATTTTGAGGCACCCAAATATTGTGTCATAATAGTAACTTCATATAGATTAGGCACTCAATAGACTTCCTACCTTATATTTGGCTATAGAAATGTCTTAAAGAGAGAAAAAAGGTGATTTTGATTAATATTTATTTTTCATATTTCAATGTAAAACATAGGCTTTGTATTCTAGCCATTTTTCTAGCCATTTTACCCTATAACTCCAAAACCATTGGTCATAGATGGTACAAACTATACATTTTTGGAATCCTTATGACTAGACGGACAATATGGCATACATTTCAACATGATTGGAGCATTTTAAAAGTTTGACCCCTGTGTAAACTTAAATTGGCCCCTATTGAAAAAGTGATACCACAATTTGAGAATACTACCTACCTAGCGTTGATATAGAGGGTCCATACTAATTTCCAAAGGTGTCAAACCTTTTCTGTACAGCCTGTCTCAAAAAAAGTGGTACAATCAGAAAAAAATTGGTTAAATATGAAATTTCAAAATTAATCATTCTTACTTGGTATTTATTAAAGAACAAAGACCAGGCTTTCCAATGGTGTTTGTTTCATCTTATTTGCTTTTGTCAATCCAGAGATATAATCAATTTACTGCGATACACCAAAATCAATTTTGTGCCACTCTTATGCATGGGCAAGTTGTTTTGTGCTGTTATGCCATGCTGTCTTGAAGCTCACAAAAAATTGCAACTTGACAAAAGAAACAAAATGCAGATTAAAGTAAACAAAGGAAGTCTAGTTTTATATAAACAAGTTTTAATAGTCAACATAATAAGTTGACTATTAAAATATCTTCTTTTCATAAATAATAAACAATACAAATATTTATTGCACGTCAATGAAATGGAGCTTTGAATTTATTACAAAATTGGTATCTGTTAAATTCATGTCAGAAGGATTATTGCAACCAAAATAAACACTCCAAATCCAAAGAAATGGTTTAAAAATATTGCACTATCTTTGTGCATTTACTAATTGTTGAAGTCAATAAAAATTTGAATTTGGAAGCAAAGTATCAAGGTGTTGGTATGAATTTGCGTTTCATGATACTTCAAGACCATAAAAACTCTCTCCAGGTTGCTGTACGCTCATGGTTTATCATCTAACAAACACATTATGTCGGATGGTATTCACTTTATCTTAAAGCCAGACCTTTCTGATCATACTTCCACATACGTAACCATTAACGTTTTCATATCTTTTAGAGTTTCTTATGACATTAATCCCTTTTTAAAGAATTTCATCATCTGTTCAATGTGATACTTATGTTTAACTAATTCTTTAAACTGTTTCCACTCAAGTCAGAAAGTGGCACAAACTCTAGTTTTGGGTCCGCATAAATTTGAAGTTATCTCTCGATTGAACCTTTGTCCCATGTTGTGATTTATTTTTTTCTGGTGAGGATCCCAGATCGTCGTCAGAAGGATTGCCGAACTAATGCTTTGTAAGCAGCTTCTTTAGTGGCTCTGTCACAACAGGAAAAGTTTCTTCTAAGTAGACCACGAGTTCTATAATTAGCTTTGGCGGCAGTCCTGATTTATATGTTTATTCCAAGAAAGGTCGATGACAACTCCACTCCTAAATAAGTGTAAGTGTGTCACCATCACCTCTTCCAGTAGAGTGTCTTCCATATGATAACGATTAATGAGTGGGTTTCTTTTGAGTCTGCCTCAGTGAGAAACATTTTTTGTGATAAAAGCCCATCTCCAGGTTTTTCCCATTTTCAAAGTTTCAATCAACATCATCCTGGATGAATCTTTTCATCACTGACTGTTTTTTTATTTTCTCTATATATGATAGTGCATCCCACCAAACATTTTGATATCCAAGTTACTGAAATCAACATTATCACCAGTTTTCTTTCTAATAAGCGGTTTTCCCATACTCAGACATTGTATTACATCTCTACACACTGGATCCGGACAATCCTCCACGCGATTGATAGCGTGCCGGTGAAGAAAACCGAAGTTTGCACAGTCGTCATTTTGCTCTAACCCCAAAACATTCACTGGGTTGCAACGATATATCGTGTATGCTTTTATATTGTCACCTTTTCCTTATGTATGTACATATTTTACTTTAAAGCGACCAACTTTTTCCGGAATACCCTTTGTATCCAGTGGCGTAACCGGGGGGGGGGGCGTAACCAGTGGGGGGGGAACTGCCCCCTCCCTGTGTGAGGAATATTGTCCCCTTCCCTCTGTGAAATTAGTGATTTTCGGTACAACACGCTCCAATTTAGTTAAACAACATAGGCCTATAGCTGTATAGAAACAAATTTCAATATGTATGCCCCCTGAAAATATATGCCCCCCCGCCAGAAAAAAGCCGGAGTTACGACGAGCCCTGTTTGAAAAATCACATCATTGAGCTAAGTAGACAAACGAGTTGGATCCAACTTTAGTGGATTAAAAAATCATTTCATCATATTTTGATATATCCAGATATGTTGTTTAAATTTGGGAGATTCATTTAGTTCATCCACTGCAGTTTCAAGATCATTGTTTCATGTTGTTTGTCCATCATTGCAGCAGTTGTTGCAAACCCATTCCTTAGCTTTAAAGGGGGATGGCCGTTTACGGATATGGAGTTTTTTATCTTGATAGATTGGCCTTCACCCCAAAAACCCCACCCACCTGTAAGTTTCGCAGCCGAATATTTCACTGCGTTTTTCATGTAAGAGCAGAACTGATTTAGTAACCGCTAGAGTACGTGTAACCATTAATATTGGTCTAAACGCAAATTGGGGTACATTTTTCGCTCATTCCTTCCAATAATCCAACATCTTTGCCCTAAGTAATTTTCACAGGTAAATGAGAAATGTAGCTTTCTTCTGGATACCACATGTTTGACCACGTTCCGGTAAATCTGGGCTTCTGGTCCGAGGCTATTACGATCGGCGCCTTGACCTTTAAGACTTTTTAAATTCTTTAGTTCCTCATTTTAGTACACTTCTTATGGATAAATTTATTACATTTAGAACAATTAATCTATCTTTATGACACTGTTTTAATGATTTTTGAGCAACCAGGCATATTTCAACGAACTTTGAGCGACAATCAAACAAATAAATCAAACATGCATAATCAAACAGGAAGGTAACGCTTTGTGACGGTTCCCTAGCACAGATCATCATTTTTCACACTTTGAGGAGGGCTGGTTCAGTGCCATGCATAGGATTGTAAGCAGATTGGTGGTGGTCAACAACTGATTTTCCGACAGTGGGTAGTAATCTGGGGCATTATTGCGCATTTTTCCCCAAAATTTTAGAAAAACATTTTGATATTTTATACATGTCCGGATAATTTTTTGAGTCGTTAGGTCCAAGGTAGTTTTCTTGATGAGTGGTGAAACAATAGCTTGTTTTAAAGCTGTTGGAAAGGTACATACCCTGAATTACATATTGAATGATAGATGTTAAGGCAGGTATTGTGTATGCATGTTTAAGTATCCATGTGGTATAACATCCATGAACAACTTTTGTTTTGCAATTTAACAGATAATATTTCTGACTTCATCCTCTGACCTGAGGCAATTCTGTCATCTCTTGATTGTATTCTGGTGGTCATCCATAATTTGAACTTGATTCATTTTGTGTTTTCAATCAATTCAATCATCTCAATCAATCAAGCTTTATTTATTCACGGACACAATCAACAGAGTTGTTTTTTCACTGAGCGTGAGGCAAAATATATCATATATAAACTACATGTTAAAACAAGGTACATGTAACTTGGCATGGTGTAATTGGGTAATGTACATGTCAATGTACAACATTATTGGTAAATTGTGAAAAGTGATCCTTTAAATCCATTATGAGGGGTTTGCAATATTTGTTTAAGTTTAGATTAAAAATGGTTATAGAAGATGAATCTCTGTAAATTCTAATCTAATTTGTTCATTCAATTGCACACCCGTAAAAATACTTTGCTTTTTTTATAATCAGTTCTTGGTTTTAGGAATGTGAATATAGTATTTACTTCTGCGAAAAATTAGAGTTTGTTTATTATGGAATAAAAAAAGTGATTCATTAAGACAGAATTGTGCCAGTTTATTAAGAACTTTATATGTTAAGATATTGCGTTAAAAACTGCCTAGTTGCAATTGGAAGCCAATTAAGTTCATAAGTCACATCAGCACTCTGGGTGTGTCCCATTTGCACCCAAATAATGCGATCTGGCCCTTTTTGAATTTTTTTGGAGACGATTTGCAATAGTGAGACCGCAATTTCTCCAAACTATGTATCAATAATCAAGATGGGTAGCACAATAGCATTGTAAACGGTTTTAATAATGTTCTATGGCAATCTCGGTTTACAATTTCTTACCATGTATAATCCTTTCAGGTCCTTCCTTACGTATATGCTCAATATTCTCATTCCAAGTTAGATTTTCATCTATGATGACACCAATATTTTACATTGTTTACTTTGGTTAAATTAACATATTATATGAATCTTTAAGTAAATGAATTGAATTTACCGTACTAGTCTTTGTTTAGAACTAGGATATAATTCAGATTATTAACTTTTAAAACTAAGTTTATTGGATTTTTAAACGCAGTTGTGAGATAATCAAGATCCTTATTTATACATTCATTGATTCTCAGAGAGTTTTGATGCATAGTATAAAGCTGTATCATCAGCTACATATTAACTTTACATTGGGAACCAGCATTGGGTAAATCTTATATAAATTAAGAAACCAATAGGCCCTCTATTGACCTTGTGTGGCCTACCGCAAACGTATTTTTGACATCGGATGATATAACATCAATACATGTGAATTGATACGATTACTAAATAAGCATTTAAACCAATTAATTACATATTTACTAGCACCATAATAATTTTAAGTTTATTTAATAGAATTTCATGATTTAAGTGTCGAAGGCTTGCGTGAGATCTAGCATACAAATACCCGATAATTTTAACCTCATCCAATTGCTTATACCATTTTCAGTAACATTAATAGTGCCGTTGCGGTTGAAATTGATGGACGAAAGCCGACTGATTATTACTATTAAATTATTATCAGTGAGGTATTTTGTAGAATTGGTCAAATCAGCCCTTTCAATAACTTTAGAAATACAGAAGAAATTATATTGGCCTATAATTCCTGGATCTGCAGGGTCTCCTGTCTTTAAAACTGGAATTTTGGATTTGTCCAAGGTGTTTCTTATTTTTACAATTTTGTTCTCAAAGAAATCAGCAATGAGTCACTAGCTCTTTATAATTTTAACAGGCAGGAAGAACTTTTCCTCCTTTATTTAGGTGCTTATTGATTATTTGGAAACACCTTTTGTGTCAGCATCAGCAATTTAGCTTTGAAATAAGTTTCTTTGGCTTCTGAATATTTATTTACAAATGATGGTGTTTGCTCTTTATAGGCTTTCTATTTCTTCTTATCATGTTTTTTTTCACTTTCTCTCCCACCGAGTCCGTATTTTAGTTGCCTCTTTGATCTCACTGTTGTACCATCATATGTTGCATGAGATCAAAGGTCATGTGCCAGGTCAAAGCTCATGGGGGCCGTCCACAGCTTATATTCTTGAATATAGCGAGCGCGAAAGCCGAGAACCGCGAAATTCTAGTTTATGTGCTGATTTGGGTTGTCTTATAACGCGTCATATGTGGTATAAATTCCGTGGCAAAAATCCCCTCAGGAAATTGGGTTCCCTGGGAAGGGGAGAGAGGTGAAAACCCCCGTGGTCACTCATATTTAAATAAATTTATTGATAGTGTGTAGGTATTTTCTCCGCTCGTTAAAAGCGGGGTTAAATGCTACAGCTAAATGTTACACGTGTAAGAACAGTGTTTTTCTATGGAAAAAAAGTTTAAATATATTTTCTATAGTGTCAATATGTCAGCAAGATTACACGGGGGGGGGGGGGGAGGCACCCGATTACGGCGGTCCCGTAAGTACCGTAATTCCTGTTCTAAAATTGAAAAAAAAAGTTTTGTCGTATTGTTTGAAAATTCTCAAACATAAATAATACCTAAAGGCATGGTGGGAAAATGGATTCGCCCGGAGAGATTGCGTGTTAACTTTTCGTGTCTGCGAGTAGCCGAAGTACCCACAAAAACGTTCAAGTTTCTTCGCTAGGTTCTATCGGTGCAACCATTACGATCTATTTAAAACAACACATATTAACGGACCTCTGATGCCAAAACCTCCATAGAACCCTCCTTTTTTCCGGAGATTTTTTGAGACTTATTGTTCTTTACACAATTCTCTATGACGGCTGATAACGTGTAATCTCTCGCGCAGTACCATTTAGATAATCTTTCCGCAGTCTGTGACACCGACTACACACTTTCCGGACCGCCGTAGCACACCCGATTTGATAATAGGTTTAGGATTTTGGAGATCGTGAGTAAAATGAGGAGATAAGGAATCATCGATATTCGATATTCGGTGTTACACGTGTAAAAGCAGTCTGGAAAGAAAAGTAAATATATTTTCTATAAGTTGTCAATATGTCAAAGCAAGAATTACACGGGGGGGGGGGAGGAGGCCGGACTGATAACGTTTAATCTCTCGCGCAGTTACAATTTAGATAATATCGTTCGAAGGTCTGTGACACAGACTGGCACACTTTCCGGACCGCAGCTAGCACCGATGTTGATAAAGGTTTAGGATTTTGGAGATGTGTAGAAACTGAGAGAGAAGAATCATCGATATTCGATATTAAAGTCTGACTCCGAGATTTCGAAATATTATTTTTTGTGTAATATGAAAAATAGTCAACGAGAAACTAAAGATAGTAACCTAAAATACACAATTCCGAAATTGAGAGGAATCGATTTTTCGTTTTAAGGCAGTAAACCATTTATGTGTAGAGTACGTCCCATAGGATACGGTGTATCACAAAATTCCGGATCCGGATTTTATAACAAAAGTTGTGATTTTCTCATGGAAGGAATTCGATTTAAGCTTAAGCATTTCCACAGTGATAGTATATGGACAAGCATTATGTAAATGCCAAAAAAACACAATTTTTTTGGAAATTGAGGGCACCCTCCTCAGGAATCTCTGAGTCGGCCCTTTAAGTATTACAAAAGATGACCTCTTTGAGGCTAGGATTGCGTGGCGTGAGTCTATAGGTTAGTCTGGTAATCGAATTGTCCTGGGTTCGAATCGTCCTGTAAACGTAAAATTTAATTATTATGCTTCCGGGTTATGCTTATATTTATAGAGTGTCCTGCTTTTCGCAATCTCAAAATCCTAAATTAGTTCGAACTCAGGTGTCCTACCCCCGTGTAATTCTCTTGCTTGCTTAATTACACTATAGAAAGTATATTCAACTATACCTTGCGCATCGAGGAATTGCACGTTTTCGTTGTAAATTTCTCATTTCTGACGCAATTCGTTAAAATACGCTGCAGCTACATGCTAATTAACGGAGGCGTGTTCTGATGGCGGCTCGAGGTGGCCATCACCCTCGAGGTGGGGGCAACTTTCGTCAACAAATCGGAGAGCTGATCCTGTTAGAAGCAGACCAATCCGTACTAGAGTGGAGGTAATGAACATTTTCGACAACGCACCGTCTATGATGTTCAATGATGAGGATTTCACACATCGTGGACGTCATTTCGCTAGTAATGTCCGGAGGTGGGGAGAGACAAAATCCTCTCGCTAATTGTTTTTCGCACAAACGGCACCTGGCAAATTTCTTTAAGATGGGTGGATATTGGGCACTATTGCTATTCGGGCATCGTACATAATGGCTGGTGATGTTGACGTTAGAAGGTGCCAGAAACATAGTGACTGTCTCCTTTTTCGGGGTACCTTACTACCTGGGTCGTAACGACATTCCGATCTACCGTAACTTGGGGATTTCGGGGGCGTGGATCCGAATACTTATGGCGGATTTCCGCATGACATTGAATGTGGAATTGTTCATTGTCGTGTGGAACTTCGGACTTCGGGTAAATTGCTTTATCCTTAATGCTCACACGCATTCAAAGATGTCAACATATCATATTAAGCATATGGCAGGAGAAGTATGCAATGTGTGTCTTGATGAAGGCCATCTTATAAAGAGGATGCTATCGTCCACAAAGGTGTCGTGTCCAGACTTGTGTTCTCAGGGGACACTCACATCTGATGATTGTCCAGACAAAATAACTGTTGAATCGCGTGCTCGTGATGAATCATGATGATGATGATATTGAAGGTATCAGAAGAGTCTAGTGAAGAGAGGAAGATGAAGATGAAGAGGTCGAGAAGATGATGAAGATATTGAAGAAAAGAAGATGAAGAGAGGATGTAGGTTTTGCATACTAGTTCCTGTTGGCATATTTGAGTATGATGATGTGAGTCAGGTTCTGATAGACTGTGTCGGCGAGCCATTGTTTCTAATGCCTCTGATTCTGCGGATAGAGAGCAAGTTATACCTGAGACCCATCTAGAGGAGTTGGGTTGCATTGCTGGTAAAGGCGCGCATCGTAACGACACGATGATGATGATGGTCGATAGTGAACTGGATCTATGACTGTCTGTGGCCCCTAGAAGAAAACAGAAGTCGCATGTCTCAATGACTTTATCCACGCAGTATGGTATGCCACAGATGAATATTGAATTTTATTCTTATAATGGTATATTATAGATAGCTTGTTCGTTTTTTTTCATGCTTCTTTCTTGGTTTCTTTCTTTCTGATGGCTTGTTCGCTTGTTTCAATTAATTGTAATGGTGTTGCGTCTCCAATCTAAGTTAGAAAACTGTTTTTTTGCTTTTCTTAATTTGCGTAAATTTGATATAGTTTTGTTTTGTCAAGAACCGCTTTGGGATGATGATTTTGTTAACTCTTGTTAAGCACATTGGATGGGACATTTTTTGTCTAATTATTCGGATGAGAATTTTTCTAAGGGTGTTGCTATTTATTTAGACTTTAATTTTGTATTGTATTATATCATTCATCCAAAGAAGTTGTAAAGGGGAAGAACCTTGAGTCAAGATGAAATGGATGAGAGATATTTACAGTTTTATATTTAATGCTCCAAACAATATGACAGACTAGAGGAGGCCTTTTTTGAGACTCTCTCAATGAGTACGTCCTCTGGTTTACAAATTTTCCTATTGATTCTGATTTTATCGTGGGGCAGGCTAAGAGGAGGATTTTCTGTATTGCCTTGCCCCTAGTGGACAAATCTAACCCATTTGTATGGCGATTACTTCGTCGTATAGTAGTATATTTTCATGTGTTAATCGTAATTGCTTATTGGACATCTGGCCGCAAGCAGCATCCAACGAATCGGCGACTTCACCTGGCCGGACGCATTATAATAAGACTGCTAATCCCGATGAGTCGTATTGACAAAATTCCTTTTTTCGCATGCCTTTGCCGCATGTGTTTCAGTTTCTCCATTGTTTTCCCTTTCACCTGGAGTGATCATGATTTGGGTTTATTCGCGTATTGATTTGTCTCCTGGCAGGTAGCACGTGGGAATGTGACGTTGTGTTTTAAATAAATCTCTCTTAAATTATAAAACTTTTGTTCGATATTCGTGATTGTATCTTTTCTAGTAATGTTTGACACCTGTATGAGAATGATATTCTGCATGTTATGATGATCTAAAGGTGCGTTGTAAATCCATTGCTATTAGTCACGCTGAACGTTTGGCAAAGGATAAATCGCACTACAGAATAACGGGCACTTTAAGCGGCATTCTTTGGTAGCGCTGGATCAAAAAGAAAAAAAGTTCCATTTAAAAAGGGAATATACAAAAGCGGTCCAAGCATATAGGATGGTACGATGCATAACTGTTGGCAAACAATTGGAATTAGTATCTTCAGCGGCATTGATGAATATGATTGTCAAGGTGCGATTTATTCGGTCTAAAGCTTTAAAGAGATCGAGGCTGGGTGAAAAGTCTAATAAGTATTTTTTAAATTTGGCAAATCTCGGTCCAAACAACATCTTATTTAAAAGCGCATTCAGGTGGTCTAATGGTGGTATTTGCTAATAATTCTAAGATATTGTTAAGGAGGGTTTTAAATTTTATATTCGGCGTTTATTAAGGACTAACTTGTGATGTCAATTCGTTCTGCGAATGATTTCATTGATAATATTAATACGAAGCGCGTCTTCTTATGATATGTTGATTTATGTAATAATGCTTGTCCTTATCCATTTGAAAGAAGCTCTTTAAAAAAATGAAAATACTAAATCCGGGGTTCTGATGGTCTTACTGTGTGATTTTTTAAAATTTGCTTCGATGAGATTGGCCCGGAGCTGAGCTCTTGAGAGTTGTCGAGGCTTTTATTATACTTCATATGTTTACCAGACCTATTCTGATGTCTAAGGGCATCATTACTCTGGTTTCCTAAAAAGGGAGACCGTACACAACTCTCAAGAACTGGAGGCCAGATTCTCTTTTGAACTTGACTATAAAATTCTATCGCAAAGCGGTTAGCTAGTTCGTTTGTCAAAGTTATTGGTAATATTATTTCCTCTGATCAGACTTGTTGTGTGCCAGGTCGTGACATAGCTGACAACGTCTTAAAGATCGATGCATGACCTGGTAGACTACATTTCTGATCAGAATTTGTGTGGTTATTAATGAAATTGATCAAGAAAAGGCTTTTCGACCGCGTGAATCACACCTATTTAATTAAAGTCTTGTTAAATTGGTTTTCCGGATTATTTTATAAACTGATTCAAATATTTTATAAGAATGCTAAAAAGAGTTGTGTTAAATTATATGGGTTTCTTTCGGATTATTTTCCTATATTGAGTAGGATTCGGCATGGTTGCCCTCTTAGTGCCCTTTTTAGTGTCTTGTTTCGTGCTGATCCAATTAGGAATTTATTTTTTTATCATTCTGATATTATGTTTTTCTATTTTCGCGTCGGGGTCGAAACCTTACTTTTTCAACAGTCTGCTGATACTACTGTTTTCCGTGAGTGGCTTTAATTCGTTAAATTATTTTTGAATGTTTTCAGCATATAATATAGCTTCAAGGTTCAAATTCAATCTTGAGAAGTCGGAAATTCTCCCCCTCGGGGCTGTGTCCACTGCTTTGCCCGCTAATTTAGAGTCCATCAAATCATTGTTCGGGTTGTCTCAGGTCTTAGTGCCTGTTTATTCGGAGTGATACGGCCTATTGTGAGGAAAAAACTGTGTTCTTCTAAGATTTGACAAATGGCATATCTTTCCATATACTTCTCGTGTAGATTATCTATTGTTGTTTCCAGCGTGCATTATTTTTCAGGCGAATGCACTGGGCTCTGGTCAGATAAGGCAGGGTCTCAGATATGCACGGTCATCAGATAATGCAGCGGGTCAGCAGATAATGCACGCGGGTCAGCACGCGGGGTCACACAGCAAGTCACTTCTGGTAGCAACTTAACTAGAAAATACCTGTTAATCACTTGATATCGACTACTGCTCAATATCAGTAACATGTCCTGCGCTCGTATATATACTCTCTACGGGAACTTAGTATCTCAATCTATGGTGTCAGTCCTGAAATATGCGTACATCTTAATTAACGAGAACAATCTTTTTGGTCTCTCAAAGGAAGGCGATAGGTTGACTTAAATATTGATCTAAATATAACATTCGTTCTGTTATAATTTGTCAAGTCGAAAGCCGTTCACAAAGTTTAGCTGCTAACGTAGATTGACGTCAGCGCGAGATTGTTGGGCGGGCAGCACCAGTAAACCGCATACGCTGGCTTAAAGCGACGAACGCGTTTTTTACAACTCGCGCACGAAGAGGGCATACCTTGACGCGAGCGTAAAATCTGCGTCAAGGTTGTGACCATCACTGCACGGAGGTAGAGAATGGACTATACATGTTGCTATATAAAGTAGGCCATATGAATTAAGGTATACTTCAATAAACCCAAAATTCACAAATAACATCGTTTTCAATGCAGAAACTAGTCATGTTTGTACCATGCATGTCCTGCGTTGGTCCTTAAACATCTAATACCGTGGCGTTGGTAATTGTAGTTAAAGAAAATTCCTATGCATTTATAATGCAAATCGTCCACTGATGGTTTTGTTTTGAAAGACGGGCAGTGTCGAAAATTATCTTTTTGCTTTCTATTTCATTGACGCGTTTCACATCACTAATGGGTTTTGTTTTGAAATTGCCAGTGAGGGTGGCGAGAAAGATTTAGCACTCTAAGTGTCTTATAGATTCTGATCTTTCTCGCACTCCAGATCATTTTCAAACCAAACTAATCAACAATGAATTGCTTCAAGGTCTTTTTGACACTATTTATAGATTATAACTTTGGACATGTGGGAGTGTATGAAGTGTTTTAATTATTTTAAAACTAGCCTACCACCTTCAAATTTTGATAATTACGTTAATTATTATGTTAGCTTGTAATGATCTGATCACATTTGTTTTCTCAAAGTATAATGAGCGGATAAGGACCCCGCCTCAGTGCATCGACCGGTAATTGCACGTTGACGCTTATGGGTCATGCATGGGAGCCCTCAAGCCTTCGGCTCTCGGGCTGCCTGGACTGACCCATACGGTCGCGTTCGATTATCTGTCGAAAGCACTAGGCTAGGTCCTTATCGCTTATCCTTTTAATAGTTGGAAATGCCGTTCATTATCTTTGAAGGGTAAAATTTTAAATAGTTTATTTTCATTCCTTGATTATTTCTCGTGTTGTTTATATTTTGAATTTATCTTATCTCCCTCATGGGCATTTGCGCTAAGTAAAAGGGGTCTATTCTTGATTTTATTTGGTCGCTGCCGCAAATCGCACAGGATTTTTATAATGGTTCTTATAAAGTCCTATCAAGTTGGGGGGTGCTTGGTTTGCTTGATAATTGACCGAATGAAATATTCTTTGCCGTTAAATTTTGTAAGAAAGATTTATGATGTTGAGGAGCATCCTTTAAAATCCTATAAACGCAAAGCGTTGATATTGCTATAATTAAATAACTATAATAACTGGGATTTGGGGGTAGGGATTGTTGAATTCATTGGCTAATAATTGTATTTCCCAACTTGTCTTTATTTTATGCTGAAATGCTGAAATGCTTGGGCGAGAGTGACTGGTGGGCGCTTTGTTAGCGCCTCTTGTGCTGATGAACTTCTGCACCAGCCACTCTCTAACACCCTTTCACTATCGTAGATAAGTTTCTCTTAATCCTATTGCATTTAAAAGAATTGCTGAGCTACTATTTTTTAGAATTAAGATTTATTGTATGAGTATGTGCCTGGATTCATCAGTGGGGACAATTGTGCATTCATTGAATTCTTCTTGCCAATTCTCGTACATTGGCCTCTAACTTAGGCTTTGTTCTTAGTTGTATTCCATGAGTGGCGCCGGGATTATTGAGTCAAAATCGCTGGCTGATTATTTAGACTCAACCAGCCAGTCTGTAATTTTCCTGGCCTTCCTGATTCTGATGATCCGTGTAATATTATTTATACTAGTACTCCAGTTTCTTAATCAGTTTTTTTCGGGAAAGTATTTGGCAACAATGTTTCCCCCTGGTTTGGAATTTGGCGGGATCATTTGGGGATTCTTGCTCTATTCCATTTCGATTGTTATGGGGTCTATAAGGAAAATTTTTATGGGGCGAGATTGATGTCTTTTTGGCGCATAAGGTGTTTTTACTAATGAAAAACTCTTGCAATTGGGATGGTTGATAATCCCGTTTTGTTCTTTTTGCCTGAATTCAGTTGAAAGTGCTTTCATTTGTTTGTTGAATGCAGTAATATCAAGATCTTTTTCTTTTAAACGTGGGATCTGTGTCCAACAATCATTAGTACCTCATTTCCTTTGATCAAATGGATGAAATATGTTCTTTTTGGTTACTCTAACTGTAAGTTTAAAAGCTGAATGCAACTTGTTAATTTGCATGTTTTATGTATTATAGGTCTACGATCTGGCTTGTTAGAAAATGGAAAAAAGAGGGTCAGATTACATGTTTGAATAGAGTATTTAGATCCTTAATTAACAGGCGAGTGAACTTGAGTATAATAGCCATTTATTTTCTGACTCTTTGATGAGGTTGTCAAATCTTTGGTGATTGGCGAAGCCCTTAAATCTATCCCTGTGGAGGGTACCAGCTGCTTTGTTTAAGTGTGTTATCCGCTTCATCCCTGTTAATGTTGTGTGTGATGTCCGTTTTGTGTGTGTGGTGTGTGTGTGTGCGTATGAAGGGTGTGGGTGAGTATGTGTGTGTGTGGGTGTGGTGGTTTTATATTGCTTTTTATTGAATCTTGTTATTGCCTGCGTGTAGGATATGGGGTGACGGCCCTGGGGTGGCTGTCTCTGTTTACGTTAGGGTTTTATATATATTAATTTTGGTGTGCGTGTAATGTGTTTGTGTGAGTGGGTTTTGTGTGGAGTGTGGATGTTGGTGTTGCGCTGTGTGTGTGCTGTGTTTTATGATCATGTAGATTGATGACCCTTATTTTGTTTTTTTTGCTATCTTTTATTATATTTTGTATAATTATAGTTTTTCACCAATTATTGCTGTCCTTGTACTATTTTGTAAATGTTTTTAAAAATGAACAAACCGTTTGCTGTCTGTGTTTTTTTTAATAAAAAAAAAAAAAAAAAAAATTCAGAAATTTTTGAACTCCCTTCCATTAAAGCGTGGAATATAAAACTGAAAACAAATATTTTTTTTGTCGAAATGCAAAGGACAATTTCCTCAATGTAAAACAATTACGCCTGTGTGAAGATCAATATTCCGGCGCAGTACATAGTCGCGGGCTCCATAGACGAACAACGGATAAGCGTGAAACTCATGTTGCGTGAAGAGTCACTGAAATCGATTGCCCTAGTGTTCACCATTGTCCCAGGACTGTGAGCCCGGAGGACCATATCTCCTTTC
>JAMKCH010033734.1:0-30137 GCA_023653785.1 Ophioderma brevispina
ATAATCCAGTCTGGCGGTTACAAGAGATCGAACAGTACTGCATGTGACACATATCATAGTCGATATAATTTCTGACCTTACTCATGTTCCGAATATGAAAGGTGACAGATCTTGAATTGCTGACGTGCTCATTCATGTGTTCATGAACTTATCGAACGTAAACAATACGACTACGCGCAGCAGATGAGGATAAGATGAGGATGTTTTTGTCTAATGAGAGCATGATGTCCTCCGATAATGATGGGGTGGGGTGAAGTTATTTTGTCTTGATTGAATTTTAGCTTGTAAAGTAACATTCAAGACTGCACCTCCTTAATACATCTGGCAAGTTTGAAAGTATGCACTCCACATCATCAGGAGCATTAGGATCACATTTGAGATAAATTTGTATATCACCACTCTCAGACATCCGGGGAACCTTCATCAAGAACAGCACCATCGTCGGAATTGGTGTCAGTGATGGTAACGTGATATGTGCTGT
Source organism: Ophioderma brevispina (assembly GCA_023653785.1). Lineage (NCBI taxonomy): Eukaryota > Metazoa > Echinodermata > Ophiuroidea > Amphilepidida > Ophiodermatidae > Ophioderma > Ophioderma brevispina. The sequence goes on from JAMKCH010033734.1 coordinate 482, forward strand.
CTTGAAAATATGGGGAGAACCAGCTCTAGCAATTTCCTGTGATTTCATAAAGATCACGGAAACGGAACATAATATCATAAGCGCAAGAGTGTCAACTGCAATGGATGGATCCAATACAATAACAAAAACAAAGTAAATACTGGCTTTTGATTAGCACCAGGTTTATGATAACACGCACTAGCAAAAATAAATTATGATATTGAGAATTCGGACATTTCGACGATAAATGGATATAATCATGAGAATTGTCCCAAATTTTAATGACCATGTTCATTTTATTATCAGCTGGTGATTTTCAATTATACAATTTTTATCGATTCTAATACGAAAGTGTTTCATTTCATTTAGTGATGCTTTTTTTCTTTCAAAACTAATGCAAACGCAGCAACACCAGGAGAGTATTTGTTTGGAACACACTTGGAGCACTGTGATAATCCTGTCTACCTAGGAGTTACCTCGGACCGCACTCTCTCTCTTATAAGACCCAATTCAAGAAGACGAAGAGTAAAGTGTGTTCACGCAATAACATCTTGAACAAACTCACTGGCACAAGATGGGGTGCTTGCCCACATACCTTGAGATCGACGGCAGTTGCCCTGTGCTACTCATGTGCATCGTATGCTTACCCTGTATGGGAAAGATCAACCCATGCCAAGAAGCTTAATCCAACATTAAATGCCTCCTGGCGGCTTATCACAGGATGTCTTCGCTCAACTCCAACGGGCAACTTATGGGCTATTCTACAAAAATCGGTGCCATTCCAACTCCAGAAATTTAAAAATTAAGTTGATTCAAATCTGCTTAAAATGAATCGTTTTTATAAGGCAACATATTGAAGTTACTGGATCAATAAAATTTACGAACACCACTACTCATATTTTTATATAGCAGACCATTGAATTATGTACATTTTTGTGTAACTTTTCTCCAATGTGAACAACGTTATCCAGTATAATTTTTACTGATAGCGTCATTTCATCACCAATTAAGTGTCAGTGAACCATACAAAGAGTAATAATAATTTTCCTTGGAATATTTATCTATAATATAAACAGACTATGTTGGGCAAAGGAAAACATGGTTTCTTGTTATAATCACTAACTTATAGATGAAATTTTTCAACTTTAGTGGAAGTATTGTTCTATGATATTTGTACCTTTTTCCATAACTTCTATTTCAGTTATACTACAGCACAAAACTATCACAATTGCTGTAATAAAACAATCGGGATCTATTCATTCAATGTAACTTGAAACGATTACCGTATTTAATGAATACAAATTCAGATTTTATTATTTTGTATTAATGGCGCTGGATAACGTTGTTCACACCAAAGGTTTCTTAGAGATAAGTTCAAGATCCAATCCGCTTCAAACTCTCAACGTGTTAATTCATTCTTATGTATTTCTGTATTTTATGATATTAAGTATGTAAGCAAAATAAATAAACACATATTAAGTTATTTTACACCATACAATCGGACCAAACAGTGACAAAATGCTGTCATCTAATTTAATTTCTAAACATCTAATCTAAATTTTAAAGATAAGTGGTTATGAAGTATTCTAAATGCGTGATTACATTATATTGCATCTTTTTTGCTTTAAGTTGAATTTTACATGACATTTACTAACACTTTTTAGGCCTTTAATATTAAGAACAGAAACGGTTTTACATGTACATTGTCAGATAACGTTGTTCACCATTTCATATTATTGACGATATGTGGGCATTTTAACATCATACATCCAAATTTTGAAGATGAATAATGTTATTTGCTGTTTCCCACCATATAAAATTGAAATCGATGACTTTAATGGCAATGAACAAATCAGAAACACGTTATCAGATAACGCGGTTCACCACTGTCTACAGATACATAAAATCCAATCATCCAGTGATGGTTAATATTTTATTTTTACGATCCTACTTCTAAATCTGTAATATACTTTTAATGCACGCTTGAAATTATATTAAAACAGTCACAATTGCTTATGAGAGTGGGAGAGCGTGGCCTAGCGGTTAGGGTGCTTGCCTCTGGCGCAAATTTACCATCAAAATTCCCGGGTTCGAATCCCGGTGGGGTCGTGGCACTTGCTGGGATTTATTCGGGTACTACCAATTCTGGATTTGATCTGTATACCAGCTATTGATTAAATACAGAATTACCGCTCTCCTCCATGGTTCAATTGGAATTGGGCAAATGGATCATGAAAGCATCCCGTCCTTCGGAGGGGACGTTAAGCCGTCGGTCCCGTGTACAGAGAGTCACAACTGTATATGTACATCGCAGTCAGTGTCGAATAAGAGTAGGGTGTAAACCCCTGACTGTTCCCAATCCGCCCCAGCCTCAAATAGCGGGCCATGTTAGGAGCGTCCGTATCATGGATACACGCGGCCCCGGATAAGCACACTAGCTGAACAAATCCTGACACCACCACAAAGCCATTACCAATGACTTGTGGATACGAGCAAACAAAAATTGCTTATTTTTGTGAAAACAAAATATTATCACAGGTTAAGCTCATTAGTCAATTTCATTCACTGTGAAACAGATTAATTCAAAATGTTTTGGCGTATTATGGTTCCTAAATATTTATCTTTAAGTTCCATACGTCCATACATTTTTAATCAATGCAAAAAGAAGAACAACAATTTTAGCCCTTTTTTTTACTTAAATTAGAGAATTTAGAGAACTTAACCCATGTACAGCTGATTTTGTGACCTTCTACCTCCACCATCTTTTGCTATGTATCTTGGTAATGAAGCAATTTGAAGACACACGGCCATAGACTCTTTTGTTCATTGATGACAGAGAATTTGAGATTAGACATGATTGGAGAATTTAATTGTTGTTACCCCTGTATTACCTTATTTTTCCCCTAATTCATTTTGTACAGGATGTGACCCGGCAGCAATATGGAATACTGAATCCTAGCCCTATACTAACATAAAAAACCCATCAAACCTTATGTATTTTTTCAGCTGCATAAACTCTCTGTGCTTCTGGTCTATATGTAGCCTATATATGCCTATATATGTATTTGTTGGTTTTGATAGTGGATATTTTAATTCTGTTGAGGCCATTTGATTTCAGCATACCATTATTTGCATTTTGTTTGAAAGAATGTTGCCCGAAAAGCTTAACAGACCTAAGTTTTTGTTTGCAGCAATTAAATTGATTAAAATAGCACATTGGTTGCTGAAGAACCAATTTATCGGAACATATTTCACCTGTATCTTCAGAATTTAGTGAAATTCAACCAAAACATTTTGTAGTCATGTTTGTAAAAAATACCAGTTTATAATGGTGATTATTAGTCTTACTTATGATGGTGTGAGTGTCGCGATCGAGGCTGACAATCAGATCTAGTCAATATGCATTCTTGCTCCATATGCATTACTCCATATAACGGAGCTTATAGTTTTAGTTTACCGAAATCAATGTTATTTTAATATTTTACTGTGGTAAAATTAATATTATCCATATTTCTTATTAAGCTGGACAAGTAAACAACATATCGTGTGACTCCTGCACCTTTTTAACGTATAATATATACTATGCCTAGATTATGTGACTGTTATCCTGAATAGGAAGTTACGTATCCCGGAGTAATTCAGTGGGATCAACTATATAGTTTGTAATTTCAGTTGTAAATGACATATAAATGACACTCCGCGAGCAGCGCGCACCATGTATTTTATTATGGAAAATGTTACAAAACGTTTGATAAAAGATCGATATAGTTGCTACTTTTGATGGCGATATGTAACTATAGTAACGACTAACATGAAAAAATACTTTTGCTCGTTCAAACGGATACTTCCTCTAACCAACTAAAGACGATGCCTGAGAACTACGTTACTCTGTGAACGCGTTATCAGTTACACACGTACATAATTCTTATGCTTGTACTACCTTGTACGCATTAACCACTAATGCGCTAAATTTATTACCGTTGTGTAGGCAGCTGATTTCGTAGTCATTGCCCACTATGACAACTTGTTACCAATATAGATTTAAGAATGTTTGTCCAGGGTTCATGGAGTAGTTTTACGGTAAATAAAAACCGAAAAATAAGTAAATCTTCAACAATTTTGCTGCTCAGTTGAGTTGTGTAGATTCTCCAATAAATTGAGAAGGGAAAAAGAAACCTGACCTCAAACAATTTGTCAAAATACGGCCAGATGCCATCTACTGGATAACGGTTATCCACCGACAAAGAATGGGAAAGACAAAGGTTGGCCAATTGAATCACATCGTGCGTAGGACGTAGTTCCTTTGATTCATTCATAACATGTTCTCCAAACAACCATATTTTTTCAATGGCCTGGCTTTTGAAATATTTTATTATTAACTACCATGGGGCCTGAGACACTTGTCGCCTAATACTCCACCACAATTGAGGCGGCATCTGTAAACCAACATGCAAATTTACTGTAAATCACCTTGCAAAATTTAGTAGACAAGCTCCTTATGTAAAATAAGAAACATCTCTATGAATGCATGCCCTTGGCATGAAGACAGTTTCCTCTATCCAAATTCACCAGTGATTAACTTACTGCAAAGCCAATTAAAACATCATCATATATGAACACTAGAGAAACATTATAGCAAAGATTAAGCCTGGCGTTGAGAACAATTCATTGTAGGGAACATGGCGGGGCGACGCTCCCTAATAAACCCAGATCACGATGAGCCATCGTAAAGGCCACATGCAATTGCGGAACCAAAGATGTAAAGGGGATATGAACATAGCCACATATGTAAAAGAATAAAATTTCTTATGTTTGCATGCCCGTGGGCATGAAGACAGTTCCTCTAACCAAATTTTCACCAAATGAATTTAAATTACGGCAAAGCCCCGAATTAATACATCATGACATTATATAATATCACACGGATGATCATTGTACAAGATTAGCTGACATTACTATATTCGGATAATAAATAAACCATTTAGGCCTGGCCTACCCGCAACAGTCCAGGGATCAATTAGGATATTGGACTACAGTTGTGAATCAAATTATTAAAGGGCCCGCTTAAAGTCAGATACCTCAAGGGCTGCCTAGAACAAATGTTTGAAAATTAACTTAAACTGTTGAAGCCTGAAGTCAGGTACCCTCTAAGGCTCTAGACATCCGAATCTAAAATATATTGCATATATAATTTAAATTCAATGCATAGCTGAAACGGAGTGCAAGAAAATCTGAAGTCAAATACTCTGGGATTGGCCTGAACTACATTATGAAATTCCTTTAATATCCGGTAATGTGTCACTCAACATTTGATTAGTCCTCAATTATACATAGAGCATAATCTGGCAGAGCCTGCAGTCAGGTACTTCTGGCTCGCTCATATCAGTTGATCAGTAAAGATGAAATTGCCATATTAAATGAATGAAATCAAATAAATGCCAAAAAAAGGCAATGAGCCGCGTTTTGGCCAAGAAAATGAGAAACTGATGCCAAACAAGTTTCTGAGCCAGAACTTGACCAACCCCCCACCCTCCCCGGCGGGGGGGGGGGGTACAGAGCGACCAAGCCTGGCATTTTAAATTAAATCAATTCATTTGGTATACCAAATCTACAGTTAGTTCATAAGATTAGACTTTAAATCCCAACCAACTAATGCCGCTACATGAATCAATCCTTGATGAATAAAAATGGGGCTAACGCCACAAAATATACCCCAAACTTCGATTGATAAAATTTTGAATGTGCCAAAACAATTGATATGGCACTCACCAATCCTGACTCGGATAGCAGAAGGCACCAATGGTTAAGGTTTAAATAACCCAGCGCATTAGTTAGGTTTGATTGAGAGACAGGCCGTCGCTAGACATTTGTCAGGGATGGGGTGTAAAGTGAAAGAATGTTATGCTGTAAGTAAGAGTCCACCCGAAGCATAGTTGAGCGATAAAACAATAGCCTACAACTACGGCGCACGTTCGGCCCACTTAAGGGCGTTGAAATTTCCTAAGTTAGATTGCTCTTACAGACCATTTTTTCTTGATCTTTTTGAACTCACACCGCAAAGTGCTTGACGCAAACCGGAAGCCCTGAATGATGGGTACGTGGCCCGCTTTAGGGCCCCCTGGCAGGGGCCAGAGCCCCCGGAATCTCTTGGATAGCTATTCAGAAAACCTTCAACCTGACCATGTTTGAGGGTAATTCAAGTAAAGACCCAAGTAAAGAATGGTTTATAATTTTGCTCACTGAGACGGGCAGATACATGTATCACTTGAACTGCCAAAGAGAATTGCATATAGCCCGAGTGCCATGTTTTAATGGTGGGTGCAGGAGCAGAGCCCTCCGGGGAGCTTCCGGGGCGCTTGCCGAGTTTGCATAAATCATGTCCAGAATTAAATCAGCCGAGTTTTAAAAAACTGGACAATTTTTTTCAACATGTGCAAACTGGACATATGTTTTTCTCAACATGAGCAAACTCGGCATGAATTTTTTTCTCAACATGAGGCAACCAGACATGATTTTTTCTCAACATGAGTCAAACAACTCGAATGATTTTTTTTTTACACATACCCAAAACATCATGTCGAGTTTTCCCTCATGTTGAGAAAAAATCCAGTTGAGATTTTTGAAACTGGACATGGATTTATTCACACTCACCATAATGAGAGCAAAACTCGATGCAAACTGACATATAGCGCTGTAACTCGACTAAACGCTGAACACTCGCACCATGGCGAGGAACCTCGATACAACGCGTGAAACTCGACATGCTAGGGAAAACTCGCCATGATTGTGATCAGGGCCGTCGCCTAGACATTTTGTCGGGGGGGGGTGTAAGTGAAGACATGTTATTGCTGCAGTAAGAATCCTCGGAAGCATAGTGAGCGAATAAAACAATAGCCTACAACTAACGGCGCACTGTTCGGGCCCACTTAAGGGCAGTTGAAATGGTTCCTAAGTAGATGCTCTACAGACCATTATTTTTTCTTGATCTTTTAACTGCCACACCGCAAGTGCATGCCGTGACGCAAACCGGCAAGCCCTGAATGGGTGGGGTATAAAGTGGCCCGCTTTAGGGCCCCTGGCAGGGGCAGAGCCCCTGTCCGAATACCTCTCTTTGTAGATTACTGGCAGGCCAGGATTGCGTTCTGCAGATGACAAGACGCTCCTCACTGTTTCCGCACAAAAAGTCAGTGGGTGACAGGGCTTTCACTTTCAGCAATGCGGCCCTAGCCTATGGCAAATTCTTTTGGCCTATATCTGTTGCCACTCCAAGTCCATTGTACTTTTAAGAAAGCTCTAAAATTTCATCATTTCCAAGGTTTGATGTGTGCTTAAATGTGTTTTTTTGTTATTGCCTCCCATGATATTGATTATGCAGCTGTTTTTTGTTTTGGTTTTTGTTTGTTGTTTATATTTTTGTTTGATGTTAAGTACTGATCTCATAGTAATACAAAAAAGATGAACCATGTTTTAGGCTAAATAGTAATTACTCTTATTTTGTTAAAGCGCTTTGACCTCGTTTTGAGAAGGCGCGATATCAAATGCCGTTTTTGTATTGTAGATTGTATTGTACTGGCCAAAGAGAATTGCATATAGCGAGTGCCACTGTTTTAATGGTGTGGTGAAGGAGCAGAGCCCATTCTGGGGGTCCAGGGGCGAAGCCCCCGGAAGCTCTGGGATTTAGCTATTCAGAACCTTCAAGATTACCACTTTTTGAGGGGTAAATGGTAACCAATTCAAAAAAATACTGTTTTCTAACTTGCTCACTGATACGGGCAGTATAAGCTTGTACCCGCCGAAGGAACTATACACAGTATAGCTAGCGCCATGTCTTTAACGGATACGGTGCATGAGCAGAGCCCCTGCCGGAGTTCAGGGTGCGGAGCCCCCGGACCCATTCTTGATTTTCGCTATTAATAAAGGTATTTTTGAAGGGTTCAGTATGTAATTAATTTCAAATGACAGCCAGTAGACCTTAAGTTTATGGTGCTGGGAGCTATGGAATCGATCCCTACCATTTTTTTCTTGACCACTTCAACTTCCCCGACTGAAAATTCCCTTATACGGTAACCAAACTTGGGATGGCCCATGGCCCCCTCGTGTTTTCTCAAATTTATTTACACTTTTGATCACAACAAGTACTGTTGGCACTTAACAATTCATGATTTACCGTTGGTTAGCCTTGGAACAAAAAACTAATTGGTTGAGGGAAGCAAAATTTTGTGATATTGGATTTATTTAAGTCTGGAGTTCAATCCTCATGCGGTTCTGATGGCCATTCTCCTTTTGTTCATTCTTACTTCCCCCTTCTCTACATTGTTTCCTCTTCTCTTTCCTCTTTCTTTTCTCTTTCTCGTTTCCTTCTCTCTCTCTTCCCCTATTTGCTTTTCTTCTCTTTTTGAGGATCGCTGGGGGGGGTCCCCCCATGGCGACGGGCTGGTGAGAGATCCTAACCATAATCATGCCAATTTCTCTGCCTGTACACTTAGTGAGCAAATTCATTCAGTTGCTGTAACCAACTTGCTTGCCGCTTACCCTGGGGCCCACTTGTCAATATAACAGACAAATAAACCCTGACCCAAGTAGCAATAATTCATACAAATAGATTTATAACCATACTTTGGGCCTAAACCTCCCTCCCACATACGAACAACAACAAACACCAAATAGCTTCTTACTGGGAAGAAGGCCCAAACATACAGTTTATGATTAAGGAATCCAAACTTTTGGCCGAATTTTGCATAAACAAGATGGGGGCTGGTCCATTTAAAGGAAAGACTTCTACCAGGGTTTTCTTTCAAATTGTGATAACAAAAGAAAATGACAAAATGGAAACTTAACCCACACATACAAAAAACCCATACACGCCACGCTCGACAAAAATTTGGCGCAATATAACCCATGGTAAAAAATGAACCAAAAACCCCAAAGTTTTGATGCAAATTCAAAATGGAAACCCAACTCTGCATTAAAAATCACGCCTAAACTGTAATCATTACAAAACATATACGTTTCAACCAAACACACGAAATTATTAGGGAATAACACTTGAAAAATATTGCCCAAAATATATCCCGATCAGCATTTTTGGTTTAAGAACATGCACAATTGTATAATGCTGATGCATATATTTAAACCTTAAGAGTTTTTGCCCGTCTTAAGCATGCCCATTGGGAATGTATAGATGGTGACAAACCCAATCACAAAATGAACGCAAAAAAACGAAGGACAATAGCACATTTTCAACCAAATTTGAAAATTACAAACCGCGTCATACAATGATAGCCGATGACCTAGTATGTAACATATCTTATACCGTAGCATAAAGGCTTTCACTTATGGCTAAACACACAGAAATATCAAGCCCTCTCTGGATTTATTTAGAAAATTAATTAAGCTTTACGTGTCTCACAATCAAGGCAGACCATATTTTAAGAATGCACAAATACCAAACAATTTCCAACAGTGCCACACCCATAGCCTCAAAATCAGTATACCAAAGTGAGAGACCCGTAACTTTGCTACACGGGGCCGGGTATTATGTGGTGTGGAACATTGTTTTGAGAATTAATGCTAATAAGCGCCTAAAAACCACCCGGACGCTGTAAATTTTTAATATGGGTAAGCAAATAGAGATAGTGCCTGTCTCAATCGGTTGGCTAGGAACAAAAGAATCAAAAAACATTGTGTCCTTTACCGTATGCATTCCATTCATTAATGTTGGCGTGGCAACCTTGGAAATCCACACGTAATGATGCCAATAATGGTGGTGCAAATACCAGCGGTTTTTCTGAATTATTCTGCTGACAAATTAAGCATACGGTTGATGACGTCACAGGCATAACCTCTTAGGAGCGGGCTAAAAAACCCTATAGATTAAAACCACCAGATTACCAACTTTTAAATCTTGAGGTCGTTCCTATATAAACTTGCGCTGACCCTTTGAGATTAAAAAGCCATGCCCCAATATATTATGACCAACAATTCGACTAAAAGCTAAACCCCAAGACTTGAACAGTTTGGAATTTCCAGAGCCCAAACTTCAGACGTAGATGTGGATCAATTCGAATAGTTCTTTATAACAAACCACCCAAAGCATGCAAATAAATTTTACCAGAAGCTTATACTCCATGCGAATTTTGCAGGCTCATCACAAATACAATGATTTCAAAAAGATTAATTCATATGATGGCTTGGGCCAAATCACGATGCTTAACAAGTAGGTACCTGTAAAAAGGCAACACAATTAGAACATCCCATCCTAACCAAAATTATTGGCGCACTGGTAATGATGTACTACATGATATGGCGTGTAACAGGTGACCTTATAGGCTGTGACCCTTCAATATACACAGCACAAAAGGCAAATGCAAAAGGTGCGCCCGCGGCGGACCCAGCATTCTGTCTTTGGTGTTTGGGGCAGACTCCATCATAATTTTAAATGATGTTGTGGAGGTTTCGTCACAACCTCCCGCACTGCCAACTTTTGCACTCCCAGTATATGACGGTACCCATTCATCCTCCTGGTAATAAACAAGCGAGGTTACAGTGGCATGCCCAAGAGCACCACACCTTAGGGTGACAACGGGGCTCAATCTACAACCTTAAATATCATATGAACGAGCACTGAACCAACTGCAACCAAATGTGCTAATTAGTTCTGTAAGTTTATTAACCTTGCATGCATCAATATTTTGGCAGACCTAAGGTTTAGTGACTTTGAATGTCTGGGAATCAACTGTAGGTGTTATACCCAAACAAAAAAATGTTTTACGTTACTGGGTATACCCAAACCCATAGCCTATAAATTTCAAATGCCAATTTTTTTTTTATAAGAAATAATTACGGGCCGCGCCATGCTTGGGGCAAACTAGCAAACCAAGGGAAACATTTACACATGTGTGGGGGCACATTGTAAACCGCACACACACCCAAATAATACCAAAATTAAATTTACAAAAAGGTCCATGTCCAACTCACTTAATAATTACGCACAAATCACTATCAGAGGTACTATGACTGATTTTTTAAAATAAATCCCAAACCACTATATTACGACATCTATTCCCTTAGATGGAAAACAGCCACAACAAAGGTTATTATACAAGCTCCCCTCATACTAGGTCTCCTCGGCGTTTAAAAAGCACCGAACCCAAATGGCAACAAGGGGTCAAGCTTGCTAATACTCCGGTATGCGTACCTACCCAAATAGACAAGGCCAACTCGACCCAATGGAACCACCTAGTTTAACGGAATTGGGTGGTAGGTACTATGGTCACAGTTCGGCCAACCTACTCTCCCGCTAAGGCCAAAAAAATCACATGCACATTAAATAAATATCCCTATCAATTACCGTAATAATTGTCACTAATACATATCATGAGGGAATATCAGACCAATTCCTGTGCCTGTACTTGTCGAAATATGTAAACTTGCAAATACAGCCAATCACCACTATCATCACTAAAGTGTTGTGTTTATAGTTTACATCTTTGTATGGAGTACTTTTTGACATTTGGGCATTCAAAACTTTCATACAAGTTCCCTGACAGTCCACTCAAGGCCGATACAATTTCTATTTACACACACAACACACACACACACACACACACACCACCCCACACATCAACCATCACACACACACACACAGTCTAACCGCGAGCTCAAGCAAACACGGTTTTTTACATACGATGTTATTCTGGCGTCATTTTCGGGCAACCTTCCTAAAGTCTACAGGTGAAACTGGCCAAATTGCCGATGTATGACGACGTGCCTGTCATGTACCACCCCCTGCCATGCATCCTGCCACATGTGTATAGAGGTCATTGGTTATAGCATTACCACTGTTTTGGGGTTACGTGGTATACATGCCTACAACGGGAATTCAGTGGGATGGAAATGCACGGGTTCAGGTTGGGTGTTTATTTTTACATCCTTACATATGCAGTTGTGTCCCTGTAAACGGTGCCTCGACCTTTGCCCACCCAAACCCGAATCATGTGACACTGAATCCATTCATAATTTTGATCGTATTAAAGATTCCCCTTCACAGGGCACCATCCAAATCACTGATCAAGACTGCTTATGCATGATGGCTACCCACACACTGTGTGCATGAACATTGGCGAGTAGCCTGTCTTTACACATGTTGGAAGCCTTGTTAGAAGGTCGTTTTCGGATATTTTTCAGTACCGTAGGTCAACCAAGTTACACCCCTTATAGAAAAAAATTATCTTGGTTGTCAGCTTCTACGAGAGTATGGTCTAAACCGTTTGTCCATGGCGCTCTCTTGAATGTGCACAGCAATCACTGGTGATTTTTTGCCATAGTTTAGCCATTTACCCTCCCAAAATACCACTCTTTTATAAATAACCCTTTTTTCGGATTTTTTCTGAATGTTCTTATCATAACTAAAATTCACATATGTATTGATGAATATATTCTACAATTAGAGATTCTACCAAGAAAATCCCATGAGCACTTTCCTCGCAACCACGTGAGTTTTCTCATTCCTACTATGCGTTAAGCACAGATTAACGCGTGACAGGTCATAGGCCTATGAATGCACTGTGTGCATAGTGGAAATAGGGAACATGGACAGTACTGCAAGATGAAAATTGATAAAGCATAATGAAATATTTTAATCAAAATAGTGCTTAGAAATGAAGAAGTCAACGGCCTGCAATTGAGTCCATGATCACACCGAGGTTAGAATCAGGATCAGTACCTAGCATGATAGTAAGAACGAGTCTGTAACGTTAAATGACCATTCACAATGTCAACATAATTTTCACAAACCTAAGCAGCCCATACATTATCGGGATTTGGGTAGGTACGCATACCGAATTTTAGCCAGCTTAACTCGTTACCGTTACTGTGCCACTTCTTATTGTGCGTGTGTTGAGCGTGTGTAAAGCGTGTGTGTGTACATAAGTGAGAGAGTGTTGCGTGTGTATAAATATTTGATTATGTGGTTTCTTGATAAGCGAGATCTTTGGTTTGGAGATGCTTAGCATTTACTTTTCATGAAAGGCCCTGCTATATAACTACTTGTAGACAGAAACTTTTCAACCTGTGAAAGGCTTCTTATTTTTCTGTGACGAACCACCGTCAAAAATGGCGTGTGCACGTTGCAAGAAGCTCATGATTAAAAAAAAAAATTAAATATGCCGCCAAGAACCTATTCAACTTCCAAACCAATAAATAAATTATCACATTTCACTATGAAGCTAGTAAAAACTCAATTCCCTTGGCACAGGTTAAGTAGCTTTCATTCACCAAGGTATTTAGGAGTGACACGCCCTTGGTTTTTTGGGTATGATTATATGATGCCCAGATGACATGAGGCCAGTTGATGCAATGTATGTACAAAGTACAACCCACTGAACTGTGTCCTTTTGGGATGAACTCTAGTGTTTAGTTTCAAAAGCAACAATCCTTCAATTTGGATTTGAAAAGTAATGGGTTGCCTAAACAACATAATAAAGAGATGGAACTTTAATAAGGAAAACACTTATATATTTTAAACCTGCCAGCTATTTAGCAACGCAGTAATATCATGCAGTTTCAACTTTTTAGTGCAAATGCATGATGGGGGGCTTAACAGCCTATTAAACGTGATCGAACTATTAAATAAAGCCCAATGCGTGAATAGCCTATACGAGAGACTCAATCACAAAGTGAAAAACCTCGATCCATAAATGAGAATACACGTGGATATAAGCAAGTATAATGCCCAATCCGATTGCAATAAATCGGTTGTGATCCGCACCATCGACCTAATTTGGGCATGAAAAATGGTACAATTGTTGAAAACAATTTTCTGACTACCAATATCAATTGATACACTCAGGTTGTAAGCCCATTGCCAGAAACACGTAATTAACATGCATCCACTTGTTTATGTGCAAATGAATTATGGTTTGAAATTAACATAACAACGCTGGGTCAATCCTTTAGCCACAAAGGTGTGAAACGCTTCACCATAAAATGAGAAATGCTATAGAGACGAAGCCCATAATTATAACCAACGTAATGAGTTAAATTCATGGTATGATGACTATACAGATTGCACATAAAGTTGAAGTGGTGTATACCTTTTTTTTTTTGTACTCTTTGGTCTCAGTTTCTAGCATTGACGTTAATTATTATCGCATTGTATTTCTGAGAAACCAATAAACCATATACGACTCAAAATAAACTTTAATTCCTGCTCAGATGTAGCTTTTAGAAAAAACCCGTGAAAAGTCATCACATCCTTCCCAGCTGGTTTGATTGGAGCAAACCTAACAATATATTGATTTGTGTGATCATCAACAATGGCAGTTCCATCCACAACGACAACTGTTCCTTTGACGAACGCTTGTTTCTAAATCGGCATTTGCAAGTTATATTTTGGATCTCGAGTCACACCCCCAAAAAAAAAATTTTTCTCGCCACGTTAACTACTACTACTGCATCTTTGGAGAACGACGGCACCACTTTGAGGTTTTTTCACACCAAATGTAGTATCCATATCAACAAAACTGTTAGTTTAGTGTACTCAATCCGTCGAATTCTGCTTCCTGCCACAATGCGTTAGCAATTGCTTTTGTTGTTTTTTAAATATTCTTTTTATTTTTTTCTTTCTTGATAAAAATCACAACATCAAAAGCCTTTATTTGGACATTACCATTGTGCCATTAGAGTTACATTTCTGACGCACGTCTACCCCAGATCCTCAAGACACTAAAATCCGTGATTTTTTGAAATACAGTTCAAACTCCTTAACGACGTTCGGCAATAATCAGCCAAGGAAATAGCTTGGTCCTATCAGCGTCACGCCATACGCCCCGCAAATAAACACGGTATTCATCCAATGGATCTATTTGCTCATTCATTCTTATATCATTCGAAAAACACTGCCTGGCGATATACATAATATAGCACAAAGGAAGATAGGAACACAGTTGAAGCCTTGCCAATATTCTTTCAGATCAATTATCCATAAAGACACAATATTCAGCCAAGGACCATTTTCCTTTAGCAATTATTTATTGTCAAGTAACACAAATCTGATGACCTACTCCTACTCAGAATCTGATGATATGTGATGACGGTTGGCGAGAAAAGGCCAAAGCCCGGGTGAAAAGTCGACGCCCATTGGTCAACGTAGCCGCAATCCAACGGGATGTGATTGGACGATGACTGGGCTTTATGTACAGTAGCAAAACAATGACCGAGACCAATGGGCCCATACACCCAGTCTCTGCGGTGGACCAGAGAAGATGAGAAAGAAGGAGGTGGTTCGACTGCTACTTCAAAGATAAACTGTTCAACCGCCTATTCATCTCAATCGGCTTAAATCCAATCGATTGGACAAAAGAATTGCACTACTTGCTGGAGAGCATTACATACACCTGTCATTAAATCCCAGAAACATTCCAATTACCCAGTTTTCAATTGGTATTTGCACAGGGTCTATACACTATGGTTGTGACCAGTACAGCGAAACGTACTCGCCTGCATCAGTTATAAACAACTTTGACCCCAAATTTTCAAAGTATTTTGGCACTTTGGACACTTTCTGACACAAACCAAGTATGGTTGAGATGTATGGAAAAGCATTATCTAATCATTCATCATATCATATTTCTCAGGAAATAACCGGATATTGGTAAATTAGGCTAAAATAATAACATCTTTTATTGACCCCCAAAACCTTGAATCAATGTTAGCTTACCGAAAAAAAGGTCGATTTTGCTGTTTCTTTCGTTAAAAAGTCACCGATTTCCTCAATTATTTCGCCAACGATTAAAATAAATAACAATTAGTCAGAACAACCGCGGAGTTCATTGCCAGCAGAGATCTTTTAGCTGGAAAATTAATAAGCTATTTTAGTGGGAGCGTGTCAATTACTTCCTGTTGTGAAACCTTCCCGAACGGCCAAGCTTGAGGCGGTTGAACACATTACTTCAAAGGTCCAATCGAGTGGCCCTTGAAGTTTCCTAACAATGAGCTGATGAATGAGAGTAATCCTGGGTAATCGGATTGCAAAACCGAGCCATCTCCTTCTTTCTCATCTTCTCTGGGTGGACAAATCCGTTTTCCTCCGAATAAATCTTCATAAAACGTTATTGTTCACGATAACGCTGATCACGATTTCTCATATTTTGGAGGTATAACCCTAGGTTTATAGGAGAAAATCGAAATGTTTCAATACTATTAGTGGCAGGGATAGTAGACCTATGACATACTATGTGGTGAAGTGAATGGGATATATACTTCCGGAGAAACACGGATAACGTTGTTCACAACGTTAAAACGGTCGGTTCAAAACCGAACTTTAATATTTTCTAAAACACAAATGAAGTATTTGAGGCGTTCCAGGTGGACAAATTCCAATACTATGATAGGATTACGACATAAATATTCATATTTAATTGAATAATTATTATTTTGAGTTTAAGAAATTGTCTTTACTGGGGGCTCGTATAACGTAGAGTACATCATTTTCGTGGAAAGTGTGTTTGACGTTAAAATAACACATTAAGGTTGTTATACATATGAAAAAGTGTTTTGATACTTAAGTTTGGTACATATACTTCTTCAAATAGTAAAACAAAAAAGAATAACTTGATTTTTTATAAAGAAATATAATAGTCTAAAAGTACACCCTAAGCCGCGGAAACGTGATTTTCGCGTTTTTCGGCTCTTTCCGGTTAAATCTCAAACTGATAATGTCGTCAAAGTATAGCAAAATATGGTGTTCTGAGTAGAACTCGTCGAGTTCTATCAAAATAACAAAGAAAATACGAAATATATGCTTGTAGTAAAATTTCCTAGCTCAAAGCACGGTAAAAATGCTAATGGCACCGATTTTTGTAGAATAGCCCTTATACATCCTAGCAGGAATTGCTCCACCAGACGTCCGGCGTAGTGTAGCGAGCATTCAAGAGCGTAGCTGCCAAGTATCTAATGTGAAGCACCCAATGTCTGGACAGTGACCAGTTCCTAACCGCC
Organism: Ophioderma brevispina; assembly: GCA_023653785.1. Classification (NCBI taxonomy): domain Eukaryota; kingdom Metazoa; phylum Echinodermata; class Ophiuroidea; order Amphilepidida; family Ophiodermatidae; genus Ophioderma; species Ophioderma brevispina. Next base: position 17,459 of record JAMKCH010033734.1, read on the forward strand.
TTAAATCCAGAGTTTTTTTTTTTTTTAATCAAAGTCCAACCCCTTGAAACAGTCTCAAAGGAGTTTAAGAGAGCCGCCTTGTGGAAAGAAAGACTTGCCACCAACCAAGTAACATCTATTGTATCGGTATGTATCCAATAGATTGGTGAGCATCTTCCACCTGTGCTGAATGGCGATGTCTCAACATATTGAGAACTAGAACGGGCTGATCTAAGGTTTCCTTGCAGAAGTGGGGCTACCTGGAAGCAGATCAGGACATTGTGATTGCGGAACTGCACTACAGACAATGGAATATCTCTTGGTATGCCCGATGCTGGAGCAACAATGCACAGAGAAGGACATTGCAGAATTCAGTGAAGCAGCCAGACATTATTGTACATACCTCTGGCTGGATCATATTTGAGAACCACTGTGTTTGGACACGATATTAAGAAGAAGAAGAAGGCCAGAGTTTTTAATGATGACAGAAGAGTAGTGACATGATGTTTTGATAGCAACCAGGTATATGTATTGAATCCAAACTCCGAATGATCTTTAGGAGCTAATTCTCTGTGATTGGATGAAAGTTAGCAAGAGGGCAGGAGTGCAACTGCGTATAGGCATGGATGGTCTACAGCCTTGTTATTAATGATTTTGCGGAAATTCTTCACCTTGTTTTTAAACAAGTCACAAAAAGCACTGGTCAGGTCAGAAATTAAGCTTCAGAAAGTGATTTGACATGTTTATCAAATGATTAAAATATCGGAATTTATCTTCAAGCTTTGGAAGCATATCCTTTTATTATGAGGTTTTAACAGTGGATAGTGATTTACCTTACTGGTCCTTAGACATAACCGATTCCCTATTCTGTCTAACACTTTCAAGATCGATGAAGAACTGCGTTTCCGATGGTTATCTCTGATAGTCCTACTGACGAAAAACAAGACAATTTAGAAAAGCTTAGAAAAACCCAGGGGGGGGGGCCGGCCAAGATAGCGTCGTTTTTGCCGTTCCCATAGGTTTAGCACGTAATCACGAAAACTTGACAAATATTCTAAAGTAGAAAATATGTTTAATATCAATATTTTTCCACTCAAAATTCGTTGGAGTTGAAGAATCAACACCAGTGTAAGTATTTTTTTTTGCATGAATAACGGTACAAACGGGATCCATTTTGAACGAGGCTTGTTTGACCTCATGTTCAATCGCAGGGTCACCGCTATTTATAGCTGCGGACCATGTACCAGGCCCGGTACCAGGTAGCCTATGCACCACCGTGGAATGATTCGTTGACCAGCATGTAGCAATCCTCTCATGTCCGGTCTTTAAAAACGATTTGATGATAGTTTTTGCAGCACAATTATGCACCACCGACTAAAGCAAGGCAATTTAGATCGGTCCGCGGCTCCGTACGGGAATTCCCACTCGCCACTCACTGATCTATTTATAAACGCACACAGTGACTTCAAATTCCGGTCACTGTTCAGGCTCGTCCAATGACTCGTTCGGCAGTTTGCGCTATGAATGAAGCTTGGCCGCCACCGCCTGGAAAAACCTGCGTTTTTATAGCTACCAGAGAAAATCATGGGGAAAGTAGATACAATTCAAATTGGAATAACCCAAAAGTGTTTCTACCTAATAGTAAGCTATAGTAGATCCGTGAAAGAAATCTAAAGTGAATGTTATAGCATATGGAAGAATGTCCTTCAAATATGCACAAGAAATGTAGGCCCTCAATACATAACAATTCATCTCCAAAAAGTATAACTATTATGTTACCCTCTGAAAAAAGCGGCGGGGTTGGGTAGTATTTATCCCCGCAAATGGACGAAATTGTACGGAAAAAATCTTATTAAAAATAACACATCTTACCTAACAATGTTACATGAGCAATATAAGGTGTGGAGAATATTTTGTATTTTTATCGAAAGTGTTTTATGACAGGAGTGTATGGGGTGTTGTGTCAAACGTCATATCTCATCTCGGGAACTCACAAGTGTTTTTCAGACAGGTCAGAAGGTGCGGAGCATAACGGTACTTAATTAGGAGAAACAGTGGTGTTAACGTTATTTGCGTGATCTGATCATCTAGTCATCTCAATGTTGACAGAGCTATGGAGGTATCCCCTGATCCAGATATGACTAAGTCTGGCATATGTCATTGTTCATGTGTGAGCCTCTGACATATTGAGTAAAGTTCAAGAAGACTCAAGAGTGTTCATATGACGTGTGAAGAAACACAATACTTTTAAGGACATTCGAAGTGAATGCTATAATCTCCTATGATCAAAACTTTTCCACGCAGCACATTTAAATTGGAAATTATCACACTTTTTCAGGAATGTTGGGATTTTCAGCATATTACACTGCTTGTTCCGAAAGTATTGCATATTTAATTGAATTAGGTATAGTTAGAGAGCGGCCATTATTTATGCCAGGGAGGGAATGGAGATATTTCCATCCTTTTTTGCGGAAAAAATCGCGTTCCCCCTTTGCTTCTGTTAAAAATTTAGCATCCCTTATTTTATTATAAGCTTGAATAGTATACCTGCCACTTTTGTGCACAAAAAGGAGCATCTGCAGTCGCCTCTGAAGCGTGAACACTTACCTTGGAGTCGAAAGTGCTCAGTTTTCTACTCCTAAAAGTTGACATTTGCGACAGACATTCAGACTTGTGAAACGAGTATCGAATCCGGGGATTGAATCCTGGACTGTTATTTGCCAAAGCTGCAGAATTTTATGTCGTCAAGGGACCTATAGAAAGAACCTTGTCGTCTCGGGCTACTGGACAACGTTATCTTAAAAGCTGCTCCTAAGAAGACACCTACTGAAGAAAATTCCCACAGACTTGCAAGGTTTCAGGAAAGGTATAGTGTGTACTATCTACAACGTAAAGTTTAAGAGTTATAGGCTAAAACAGCAAAAATCAATAAAAAGGGTCAATTTCAGTTGTACAGGGGTCAAATTTTAAAGTTGCTCCGATTAAGATAAAAATGGTGCAAATTATTGATGGAGTTCATAGGATTAAAATAAGGAATAGGTTTGACTGTCTAAAATACTTACCGATGTAGGGGGCACAGAAGGTCAACGTCCATTGCATTCAATGGGGCTTGACCTTGGTTCCCCCTACTTTCTTAAGCAAGCATTTGAGACAATCAAAATATTCCTTATTTTGATCCTATGATCTCCACCAATAATTTGCACCATTTTTTATTCGAATCGGAGCAACTTAAAAATTTGACCCCTGTACAACTGAAATTTACCTTTTTTATTTATTTTTGCTGTTTTAGTCTATAACTCTCAAACTTTACGTTGTAGATAGTACAAACTATACATTTCCTGAATCCTTGTGGTTAGACAAATAACATGGTATAACTTTCAGCACGATTGGATAAATTAAAAAAAATTGACCCCTGTACAAAATTTGTCTTGGCCTCCCTCTCCTTAAGGCATCATTTGTGAATTTAAGAATTATGTTTCAGGGGTCCCTGTCAGTCTGTCTACATATTTAATCACTCAAACCTTTTGTACTTGAGATGTTTTACAAATGTCTGCTAGCTCTAGGGCTATTTTGTATGGTCAATGACTAATGGCAAAAGAAATATGTAATGATAATATTGTACTTAATTGGAAAGGGCTTCAGTTTAAAAGAGATTGTATTGTTGGATGCAAGCAGTGAATAAAATAGCCAATTAAAGGTGCAACGAGAGATTTCACATATCATTTGTCCCTAAAAAATTGAATGATCTGATTTTTGCCCCGATGTAAAGCTTTCTGTCAAAAATATCCCCATCTGAAAGGATTAAGCTGAAAAATATTTCTTTGGTACAAAAATTGTGCAATTTCTAATTTCGTATAGGAGCAAATACGAAATTCAGCCTATGTTTTACATTGAAATATAAGTAAATCAAACTTACCTTTTTTCTCTCTTTTAAGACATTTCTGTAGCATAATACAAGGTAAGAAATCTATTGAGTGGCTAATCTATTTGAAATTACTATTATGACACAATATTTGGGTGCCTCAAAATCTCTCGTTGCACCTTTAAGCTAGTGAACTTGCAAAATAACAAGAATGCTCATTATACCGCCTTTGTGGCTTGCTTCAGTAAACATCTCTTTCGCAAAACATTTTAGTCAATTGCACTTACTTTTACTGAGCCTGTCACAACAGTTAAACAATGGCGTTGCTAGTAACCTTTTGTCTACTGTCTGAGAGGCTATTCTACATGTATTTACTGCTTCGCACCCAACACAACAATTTCTGTAAAATGGAAGCCCTTAACAATTCAGCACAATATTATTGTATTTTTCCTTTGCCATTATTTATAGAACAATGAAAAGCATCTTTGACCAAATAGTTTGAGAAGAACATCGTTTTCGACGTCAGGTCTAAATTTGTCAAAAATTCACCCTTGACTGCACAAGTAAAATTTAACACTCTTTATTTTTCAGGCCAATGACTGGATATTCCTGATGGATGAGGAACACAAACAAATAGTGTCCCCTCCAGAAATCACTGGAGGAGAACCTATCCAATGCATATGCTAGTTAGAAGTGTAAATATCAAAATCTAGTGGCTGACTGTGAAAACAGAGGATGGTCTACATACTACTTTCCAATAGAAGTAGGAAGCACAAGTTTCTGGAATACATCAGTTAAACAAATGCCTGGTATCCTTGGGCATTCCTAAAGGAAAGAGGACGGCTATAACTGATACAGCAGCCAAAATTGTACTAAGAGCGAACTATGCCATCCATCCCAGCAGAAGCTTTAAGGCATTCAGACAGACGGGGCTACAAGCAACTCCAGCAATATGCTCTGAGGGAAGTGGAATTGTTGAGCGCTCACAGAACTAGATTTAACCTGCCTCTGTCTGGTCCAGAGTCCAGAGACCTCAGAACACACCTTCACAGAGAGAGATATACAAGGAGCGCTTATCTTGAAACGGATAAAGGTAGGCTCCGAAGGTGACAGCGCTGGTGTTCTGCCAATGAACTATTCCTCTGAGCAACCGAACAAAAAGAATGTCATGCAATCCGTATATTTACATGCCAAAGCATCGCATATATGACAACTAAACATCCTAATATCATCCTAATATGTCTTCAATTGTACCTCAATGCATCCTTGCGATCAAGTTAGGTGACGTTGGTGTGGTGATAATAATCATCATGATACCTCAATCGAAAGAAAATATTGACGTGCCATCATTAATTGTTAGTTTAATCATTTCATCCACGCTGTGATTATTTTCTTTTTTCTGATATGCTGTATGAGTTCTGTGGAGTGAAGAATAAACTGCCCCAAGGCAATTGCAAACCATAAACATTCGCGATGTCGATGACGTCCCCAATAAAAGTAAAAAAAGGCGCTGTACAGCTAAAAATATTCATTCAACGTAGCGACTGTTGAAGCAAAGGACATCACGTACCACAACCAATTTTTCTTACCCTTATGTGCGCTTTTATTTATTCCGTTTAACCCTCGTCTATAGGGGTCGGGGTTCCACCTTTCTGAGTTTTTTGCGCCGTACTAAACCCCTTTTCTGATCTTTATCGCATTTTCACCCATATCTCTGTAACTGAACATCACAGATTTGCCAAAGTATATATTTTCTGATTCCTTATGATGAGTCAAATCATATGAGATACTTTTCAAATAAATTGAAACACTTTGTACGATTAATCCCTCTTAATCCAAAATGGCCGCCAAACGGACCCCTTGGGACAAAATTTAATTGTGAAGTAGATGTCGTAGGGATTCTAAAAATAATGTTAGAATTTAGTTCTTAGGGGGCATGGGACCATTTAATCTGCTAGACGATATACTGGGTGACAACCACTCTGCATAGTTCGACGCAGGAATATTACAGACACCTATTATCAATAGATAGCTATGGACCACCTTTCCATTGATATCACATCACTACAACATGCTAAGCATTCTGTCATTACGGTTACAGTTCAAGTAAGCAAAACTGTCAATTTCATGACACATAGTGTAAATATGGAAAATAGGGTGATTTATTTCAACAAAAAAGATAAGAAATCGACCATTTGATCTTTGGCTGTACGTGACGGGTAATGACTAGTGTTAAATACACAGACCGTTTAAAGACATATAAGTGAATCTACCCAAAACAGTTAAATAGCTTAAAAGTGAAGGATACTTATTTCTTTAAACTGAAGTAACAGAAAGGAAGGAAAAACATAGTCCGGAGGGAATGCGGGCACAGGGTGGGAAAGGAAGTTAACAGACTTTTCTATTGGATCGATTTTTGTCAATGATGGACCTAAGCTAATAATTCTGGAGGGTGTGCAAAATTTCGTGCAGTTTGCCATTTTCTAGAAATCCCAATATGCCGCTCATCACTCTCAATGTAATAACATGACGCCATAATAGTTTAATGCACTAGATCCAGGTTTTAAGCACGAGGAAAAAATTCTTTTTGATAGGTTATGACGTGATTTGAATCACAACCAGTACCATAAATACCCAATATCGGCAAACTAAAAAACCCAATATGCCCTGAAATCTTTCAGGACATAACTCATAAGTATTTGTGATGGAGGCATAATTCTGCGCTCTATTCCTACCCAGGGAGGAAACTCATATCTGACATTTCAAGGGTGTTAACAAGCTTAACTCAAGATGGAAGCAAAATGTGGCTGCTGTTAAGATCTTAAAACTCAACAAATTGTATATATTATAATATATGGCCGTCATTTTGAAATTTTAAGCATATGTTGTCAAAACAAATATACCAGATACGAATGATTAATGCTCAAAGACATACATCTCATACTTTAATATAACTTTAATAATCATTGGGTGTTATAAAACTTATATACAATACAGATGTATCTTAATTATAGGGTTTTAAAGAAGATATAAAAAGGCGCCAATTGGCCCCCATCTTAATATTTTGAATGTCAAGAAACAGAAATTCAAGATAAGAACCTGTCAAATGGTCCTCAAATTCAAATGCTTATCCATACCTAATTTACACCCTTTGCAATAAAAATAGTTGATTGTAACACATATAATACCACATAATGTAGTTTTCACTCTTTGTAAAGGCGGCTGTTTGGTTGGGGTAGCCATCTTGAATTTTGAAAATGTCCATACAGAAAAATGCCAATAAGGGTTTCTAGTGATCAAATCATGATATCATAAGGTAAGCATAAAGCATTCATACAGACACTGGAATCAAGGCTCTAAACTGCAATATGTGCAAAACACTTGACGTATCCGGATGCGTTGGAAATGCATTCTAGAGGTGTTAAGTAACACTTGCAGAGTGTGATCAATTGTAACAGATTTTGAACACCTGCAGAACATATTTTAGGTGTTCAGTATGTACTCAATAGCGTAAATAGGTATAATGGAGGAGTTAAGATTATTTTAATGATTTCGAGAGCATATTTGACTTTTGAGCAGCCATATTGGATTTTTGTGGCAACGTAATGATGAAATTACATTACCAACGCTTAAAACCCCGGAGTATCGAGAAATATTTTGTCTCTATCGGAAATAGTTAAGGGATTTTTAGTGGTTTTTGACATGGTAGCATTGGACTTTTTTGACATTGGATTTTCAAAAAGTGCCACTGTAACAAATTTTGCACACCCTCCAAACATCATAGGCTTAGGCCCTAATGAACTAAAATCTATCAATAGAAAAAGTCTGTACTCCATTTCCATCCTTTCAGCTGTGTGCCTAAACTTCCACCTGCACTAACAGCACTGTTTTAAAGATACAATATACATTAAATTTTATGTGTTGCAGTAAGTGTTCGTACGGAGAGTAATGACCTAAAAATAACCGATTTTCCCTTTTTTTCTTATGTCAAGGTTAATCTAGGATTAACAGCAGTATCTAATTCGTAACGCTGACGGATTTTGCGCCCGGAATAATCATACCTCTCTTTGAAGCTATTCAAGCCTTGGTTGATGATACATGAGCAGGAAGGGCGTTCCAGCGTCCTTCTTGTTTGATAGGCCTATGTTAGGTTTACACTTGGGGGCCCAAGTAACAAGAACTCGATTCCTGCAATTTTGTATGGGCGAGGCTGCTAGATGGGATTTGTCCTCTTTTAACCTATATGAAGTCCTGAATGTGACACCGTCTGCCGTTAGAGAAGGTTGGATTCAGGAGTCTTCTTGTGATGTCGTCAATGTTGTTAGGGTCCCCTTGACCAAGGCCAAAACCACTCAAAACTACGGATTCAACCTCCTGAATAACTAGACCAATTACACTGTGGCAACTTGATTCCAAAATTTAAAACAACAGTATTTTTTTAATTGTGGTGTTTAAATCAATCTCATTGGAACATCGATTAGGTATCATTCAATAATCAAAGCTTAATCTTAATAAAAGATGTTATTAATGAACTACTAAACTTAATACCTGGTGGTGCCGCGACGCGGGCTGCAGGAGATTTACTATAAGAGCAGAAAAATTGGCAAAGAGTCCTGGCGAATATTCCAGCGCAAAACGTCAACTTCCAATAGTGGACGTGTCCACGGACGAATTGTCCTTACTGAAGAAAACAGCTCATACGCTCCGAGCTCGGATGGTCGACCAAAATATAAAGTCCAAAAGGGCGTAGCTTGTTTATCCTTGGATAAATCAGAGGCCACGAAAGACGGAAACCGAAGACGGCCACAAAATCGGACGAAAACTACTGAAGCTGAGACTACTATGACCCAATGTCCACTACAGAAGACTATTATTGACTGCGATAACTTTGTCGCATGTCAACTGGGAAACTCTGCTAATAACTTGGAGCAAGATTTATGACAACTCTCCTTGGAGTAATGATGTTCGATACTCTTGACTCATCTTCTCTCACCCGGGCTTTATATATCCTCTCAAACATCTAGAAGGATCTGGTCTCTTATATGAGTATTGTGCTAAATATAGTCCATCACATCATAATTCTGGATTCAGCTCCATGTTCCCATATTAGATGGTCATAGCAATACCCATCACAAAGCATGTGCCTGTAGATACAGTAGGGGGCGCCATCTATAGCCCGAACACATCACCTTGAGCTAGGTTAGTCTGATCTCCTAGTCTCAGTAAATTCCAGAACATTCTCGCGGTTCCTTGAATTCTAATTGACTACATACAACACCAGTTATGCACACGAACCAGTAATTAATTGATATTATATTATTCCGACTAATTTATAATATTTTATGTGCTAATATTTTTTTTTTTTTTTTTTTTAATTTAATTTATAAATCATTGCTAATTTTGGGGCCTGTAACAATGTATATCAAGATATATATACATATAGATATATATATCTATAGTATATATATATATATAATATATAATAATAGATATATATAGAAATATATATATAGATATAATCTATATATGTGGTGTGATCAAGCAAAATGAGTTATAAAAGCGGTTAAGATTCATTTTTTTACGTTTACATGTATCTGGTTATTCTTCATGCCACCCAATTAGAAGCTAAATTTTGCAGAGGAAAACCCTATTAAAATTGACCAATTAATTCCAACGATAAATTAGGTGAAGGGTGGCAAAAACACAAGAGGAAACAAAAGACATTTTCATCTTTGTTTGGCTATATCTCAAAATTCAATATTTGCAACTTCCGACTCATTTTTTTGCTTGATCACATCAACAAACGAGGGATACCCTCTCGTTAGGATGACTCTGCGGGAGCGGTCGCGCAGGTAGTCTTGCAGCCAATTCAGTAACATTTCTGAGAATCCTGAAGGCAAAACGCTTGCCCCCATCGTCAAATGCTTTGCTTCTCTCTGCTTGATGGAAGTAGTCATGCATTGGGAAACATAGGTCAGGGCATCAGCAGAAAAATGGCCAGACTTGTTTAGGCCCATTTAAATCACATTTTTTCAGCTAGAGAATGCAAACAGTGGGGGAAGGGGTTGGCGTAGCGTATCTTCCCTGCCTTTCACCAAAAAATTTTTTTTTTGGGGAGGGGCGCGTACGATTACCCGGCTGCAGGGGCTCGTTCTCGGTGGTTTGGTTTCTCGATACCATACTCGTTCCCGCAGGTTTTTCTCCCGGTTACTCCGGTTTCCTTCATTGCTTCGAACATCGAGCTTCTTCGCATAATTCTGTTCAGGTCATTATGGTTTCTATGATGTGCTGAGGCGCTTTCATAATAAAATTTATTGGTATAAACATTATATAGAATCTGGCATCCAGACTTCTTGCAGTAAGAAGACGTAGCCGGTATAATATATTAGGGAATAGGAGATACTACTTTGTTGACAACAGGAAACCATTGTCTTCCCCTTACGATTAGTGTCTTTACGACGAGCGAACGTTTTAAAAAATTTGTATCTTTGACACGATCCAAGAGAATTGCTCTTTGCTACATCTAGATGGATCCCCTTTTTTTCAATCGTTGCAAGTAAGATTTCTTGAAGGTACAGGCTCCATAAAACTCGAGTCTCTTATCGTATCCAAACACAGTGGGGACTCAATAAGATCTACCCAGAGATGGGTACAACATCTGACGAGTCATTATACATTCAGCACGGTACTTGTCTGTGCATTTGTTGCTCCAAAAAATTGGACAGACCAAGATATGTTACATTGTCTGTGGAGCTGTTTTACAATCACAGATAGTGTACTGATCTGCTCCAGGTAGCCCTTTAACTCGAGGTTAACGGTTGATAGTTTGGTGATTGAGCATGATTTTCAATTTTCACGCTGATGATTCTCTGACCAAACTAGGTCTAAATGGTTCTCCGTTTATTTTATGTAGCCCAAATCAGTTAAAAATGGACCGGTATTATAATAGCCATTGCTTAAAGGACTAATGATTGTAAATGTGGACGCGTCTTAGAGTGGCAGAATCCTGAAAAAGCTTCAACGTGAGAGCAGTGGATTTGAAATATGAAGTATTTTAGCATCTTGCGAGGAAAGGATTATGAAAGACATTATTCAAGTTCATTCACTCCTAAAATGACAAACGACTGAATGGCACATGGGTTTTTTTTCAAACATCGTGCGCTGGCCATTGCGCCCGGGAAAAGATTAATAAATATATACATTACTGGCAGTGTTTAGAAGTACCACAGTTATGATCGGAGGAGAGAGGAAGTCTGACACGAAGGCACGGGGGAGGATCACAAAACGTACGAATTTTTTTGAGGAGAACGGGGTTTTAAGATGCAAAACAACTATCGGCACAGGTCTTCTTGTAGTGAATTTAAAAAGACGGAATACCGAGGCCTTTGGTTTGATATTAACCTTCCCCTGGGTTAGTATAACTTATTACTGACGTATGTCTGCCCTGGAAATGGTAAACGGTCTGGACATTATAACAAGATTTTAGGTAAAGTAAACATGTTTGTTTGGAGGAACATTTGCCTTGTCCCTCATGCCGTCAGCGACGACAAACAGGAGCTACACGGGCGTTAAAGGCGGCCATTGACATTCTTGTGTTTTCATTACTAAACTTAAGTGATTTTTAACTTGCGTGCTGTATAATGATATTTTGCTTAGAGCTTAGAAATGGCTTTTGCATAAGCAAATATTAAACTGAAATATTTGGAAACTCAAGCAGAAGGAATATGATTTAGCAATTTAATGAGGCATTTACGTGAATATTATAAATAACTGCGACGCGTACTCCAGTAATTCGTATAAGTTTGAGCTTTGAAATGTAACTTTGCAAATAAAACGTATCACAACTTCAAGAAATATATTACTTTAGACTTTTATAGATACCGACAGTAAGTGCTGTATTAAATTTTAAAATTAAAGCCGCCCGCCTTATTGGGGACCTCTTGCAATGCATGCTTGATGGGTGAAGGTATAGAAGTAGTAACGGATTTCTTCAGCAATATACTCATAGTTGCGGGTTATGAAATGCTAATTATAAAACGTTGTACATAACGTCTAAAACGGTCAAATGAAATCTTTCCGAGCACCCTGGATGAATTTTAATTGTGCAATCTATAACTCGTCACAATTGATGTATATATTGAAAGCAGTTAAGAAAGTGTGGCTTGTTAACTCGAGGAACAGCTTTCCTCCTAATCGTAGACCATTGTAATGACTGGTTACATCATATGTCACGTTATAAATTAAACCTACCATCGATTGATCACTGATTGCTTTGAAGATATTCATTCATCAAAAATTCATTTTTCTTCAAATTGTCAAGAGTAATCGAATGCTTTCCTCGATATAATATATATAATTCATTCCTTTTGGCTAAGGATTTATCTTTTGATGATATTATATGATTCAGATTCGAATATTAACCTTTCAAACCTGTTAGATTCTGTATCGGCATTCACACATTAAGTCAGTGGTTTTTGAGATGATCTCAAAAACCACTAACCTAAGACTAGGGTTGTTTGGACTCTTTTTAAAATGCATTTTTTCATATTGATTCTGAATTGGCCATAAAAATGCATAGTTTTGAAATTCATGAAAAAAATTAAAAAAATGTTTAACTGTGAGCGACAGTTTTTTTACTGTGAGTACAGAGGGTTAATGTTTATAGAAACTGTGGATGATCTAACGATAGGTCTGTTCAATGTTGGAAGGTATTAGTTATTATGGAATCTCGCAAATACAATTATTATCATTATGTATTGTATTCCTCCCTGGAGCCGCTTCTGACTACCTCTTCTTAATACGCTGATATTTGTTCCTGAAAAACAATTACATAAAATT